>PVLA01005931.1:0-135099 GCA_004027455.1 Hydrochoerus hydrochaeris
TCCTCCTCCTCCTCTTCCTCCTCCTCCTTCTTCTCCTCCTTCTCACTCCTACCCACTTCTTCTCTTTGCTTCCTGGCCTGGCCACCATGATGCCAGCAGATTTCCTCCAACAGATTCTTCCTCTATGCCATGATGCCTGGAGCCAGTTGACCATGTGAGGACTGAAATTCATAAAACTTGAGCCAAAATAAACCTCTCCTTTTATTTGAGGTTCAGGTGTATTGTCCAAGGCAAAACAAAAGTAACTAAGCCATACACTATTATCTTTACTATAAAGCATATTACTAGGACAACTGCCAATACCTGAACAGAGTCTATAGGTTAGTTAACAGTGTTACATTGATGTTAGTTTGCAGATAAGACAAAGTTTCGTTTTTAGGAAATACACACTGAAATGTTTACAGAGTAAAAAATCCTATGTCTGTAACTGACAAACAAAAGTTCAAGTAATTTATACATAGAAACGTAGGGTAGGAAAGCAGGAGAGAGAGAGTGAGCAGGACAAAGAAAACCCTTCAGAACACAAATGTGGTTAAATGTTAATAGCTGGAGAATCTGATTAAATGATATATGGTGATTCTTTGTGCTATTTTGGAAAGTTTCTGTGAGTCTGAAATTATGTAAATATGAAAAGCCAAAGTGCAAGATCATGGGTTCAATTCTCAATACTGAAAAAAGAAAAAAGAAAAAGAGAAGTAAAAAACAAGAATTCAGAAATATGTAAGGTCACCTAGAAAACAGGTTTGGTGCTTCTATAATTAGTACTGGGGACAGGGCAGATATTAAGGTCCTGAGGCCAGTACTGGTTAAGGGATTGAACAGGTTTCCTGAAGATCAGAAAGTAGAGAGGAAGGCAGACATGGTATTGGGCCCCTTCTTGAAAAAGAAACAGAAATGCAGTCATAGTGACTCTCCCTCTACACCTCTGAATATCCCTCACAAGCCCCCAAACACCCTCAATTTGACATACACATCAGCTTGTAATGAGTAACTTATGACTTCGGCCTAATTACCCTGTAGCACAATTTTGTGTACCACTGAATGACGTAACATCTTTGTTATAAGACTGATAAGACTCAAGCTGTACCTAAGCCATTGCCGTCTCCATGTGGCTCAGTTTTAACAATTTATTGTTCATGTAGCTTATTTATTCCTTTATCATGTCAAAAAATTGAGAGATTAGAGTTAGACTTTTGTCTTTTGCGTTTTTAGAAATGCTGCATTCTTTTTGTATTCTTCCAGGTTGAGAAAGCCAAAGTTGATAAAAGGTGCCCTAATTTAAGGCTGCAAGTTTTGAAGTCAGTCAGCTAAACAGCACAGGGAGAGTTCAAATGCAGCCCATTCACTTCAGCAAAGGGAGTTTGGGCAAATCCCTTAGGGCTGAGGTAGAATTAGGTTGTGAGGATCAAGTAGGAAGCTTTCCCAGAACAACGTCTCAGAAACGAACTCCCAACAGACTCCGGAAGAGCTAGCATTCCTGTTTTCCTTTGCAAAACACAGCTCCATGCCTCCCGCAAAGGGGACCCTCTGCAGAACACGCATTTCCTAAAAGCCAGTTGTTTTTTGCCAGTTGTGTCTGGGTTAAAAACAAGCGCTTTAATTAAATGGAAACTTTAAAAATATGAGTGAGTAAACTGTGTCTATGTAAAATAAAGTTGAATATCTGGAGACAGTCATGGTCGACTGGTCAACACACACAAAACTCTGCTGAATTATGTGTGGATGGAGCAGCTGTGAATGGTAAGAGTGTGGAAGAGCGGCTTTTCAGACCCTTTCCCAAGTTTAGTGAAGCTGTAATTAGACATTAGACGTGAGGTATTGTGGGTGTGATGTAAGTTAAAAAAAAAAAAAAATGACACAGCATGTCAAGTAGAAGATCCTGCCCAGAGTAATGCCTTGGCCTTGCTTGAGGCTTTGGCAATAGAGGAACCAGGTTAGGTTGAAATTGAAATAAAAAGGTGCCGGGCGCAGTGCCTTGGGTGGCTCCCAGCTGGTGATTGCCAGGACTTCTGGGAAGGTCTGCCAGACAGGGAGGGACCAGCCCCCCGCCCCCGGAAGCAACCAGGAAAGAGCAGCCTCAGCCACCATGCAACGAGCACCCCAGGGCACTGTTTGTCATTCAAGACAGCCCAGCTCCCCACACCTCCACTGCCCTGGGCCTGTGTGCCCAAGAGCACCAGTCTCTTCCACAGGAGTGTGAGACGCCCAGCTCTCTGCCAACACTAGTCAGCATCTTTAACCTGGCCTGTCACGACCGCCTGGGTGTGCCCACCCTGAGACCACGGCTGAGCCTGCCTTGGCTCCTGCCAGCACTGAGAGCCCAGTCAAGGGCTGTGGAGTGGGGGTGGGGGCCTGCCTGCCCCAGAGGGCACTCAGTGAACCTGGACTGAGTATGGAGAAGTCCCCGGCACAGGCCGCCTCATCAAGGTCCCAGTCCTGCAGCGCATCCCAAGCCCCCTGCATCTGCAGATGCGCCACCCATGGGTGCAGTGCTGAGTCTACCAGGTTTGGAAAGGGTGGTCACAGAGGCAGCCAGATGCCAGGTACCCTGGAGTCTGGGCCAAGGACCAGTGTGATGCAGGGGACCCTCCCTGCCAGCGAAGCTGCGTGAGAGTTTGAGACAGCTGGTTCGTGGAGCCAGGCTGTGTGGCAACACTCCCAGGCTGTGAAAAGCCTGCTGGGTAAGCTGCTGTCTAAGCTACGGAGCTTCGTGAGCATGCAGCAGTTTCCACACCCACACGGTGTGGGCCAGCGCCACCCTCATGCCCATCCACCTGCTGAAGGAGCGACTCTTCCCACAGATGCCCAACCCCTCAGCAGACCACTGCTGCAGGAGCGCCAAGGGCAGCCGCGTCCCACCACAGTGTCAGAGGAGCAAGAGCTCGGAAGCGTGCCCTGCATGACCGTGCCTCACACATGCTGCAGCTGTTGGCTTTACTTCAAGCTGCCCGACATCTGTGCTGCCCTGCTGGATCTACAGAGTCGTGACTGTGCTTGCCACTAGCAGTGTAAGCATGGACAGTCCCAGTAAGCCACCAGAGCCATGTGACGAATGTCGGGTGGCCTTGGCACTGAGGCTGGAACTGGGTCTCTCAGTCCAGTGCGGCCAGAGACGAGCCACAGGGCCCAGCCCTGGCTCAGAAACCACTGCTCTGCAGGATCAGGAAGCCCAGGAGGAAGCCACCAGGAAGCTCCGGTCCAGAGAAAACAGAGGCACCTGCGGAGGGTTGGAGCAGAGGGGGGGCCCTGCCCTCTCCCCCACTGTCAGCGCCAGCCCATCAGGCCCCACCCTGGGGGCCCCTTCCATACCCAGCTGGAAACCACTTAACTCAGTGACCTGCACTGCCCAAGTGGAGCCACAAGGACTCGGAGCCTACCCACCGCTGCTGGACGACCAGCGCCATCCCTTGTAGCACTGTTGTGAGTGACACTGGGATGGCTATAGGTCCCTGTACCCCTCTTGTTGCCCATCCCCTTGGAGTGTCCTCAGCCAGGCCCTTCTGCAGGCCACCAGCTGGACTGCGAGCCCTGAGCTTCTAACTTACAAGCTTTAACTGCCAAGTCAGAGCCTTGTGGTCAGCCAGCCAGGCCAGCTGTGGGCCACTGCACTGCAGAGTGCTGACCTGAATTTCAGAGTGGTGGGCTTGGCCCCTGGCTTTGTTTAAGGGTTTGAGGTGTACCTGCGGACCTGACGTATATTAAAACATTTGAGTGGTTTTGAAAAAAATTGCAATTAAAATGTTAAAGAGAAATTTCCTTCATTTTAAGGAGTTCTCCACATTCCACAGTGTTTTGATGTAACGCTGCCAAGTGCCTTGGAGGAAAGAGCTATGCTGCATTTTGAGGGGAGGCTAGCAGTAAATAGAAACTGTTTGCTTGCCAAATAGGCTGCATCCCCTCCCAGAATGTTTGCTCGAGTCTGTCTTCCAGGGACTCTCACTGAAACTGTCCATGACTTGAAAGTGTCTGTGATGTGGCTCCCTCTGCTGAGACCGTGATTTCAGTGATCTGCGGAGATCCCGGCCACGGGGAATGGTCCAGCTGCTCAGGTGATTCTAATTTTCCTCCAGGGCTGAGTGCCACCTCACTGCAGTATTTGCTGTTCAGGCCACCAGGGTCTGTGTCTATGTTTGCAAGCATCAGAGGGAAAGGCTTAGTGTCTCCCTGGCTCCTTCCCAGAAAGCCAGTCCAGGGCTATACAAACAATCTGTAGGAGTCGCTGTGCTGGGCTCAGGAGTCTGAAACTGCAGAGGGAGAAGTCTAGACCTCCTTTCCAGAGGAGCAGAGGAAGGGCCACGGACAGCCTACCCCATGGCATTGAGACGAGCCCCAGGTAAGAAGCTATCAAAGGGTGGCATGCGAATGCCCGACCAACATACGGCAAACAGGCATCCGATGATAACAGTCTTAAAAGGGAAGTTTCTTCAGGTTAGACGTTTTGTTTTCCTGCCAATGGACTATGAGATATTCTCACATGTAGCTGATTTTCTTTGTGTGGTGGTTACATTCTATAAGGTCACTGTGAACACTGAATTAAGGAATATGAAGCCATTGCTCCTGGAGGGAACTACAGGTTCCTAAGTTTTTGGCTACAGCGTTTTCACCCACCGATCAGCTGTGTTATGCGTTTGTGTTTACGGACACTTCATTTAACACAGTGTTGATTGATGCACCTTGAGCTCTCAGCCGGCAGCACGGACAGCACCTGTGCCAGAGTGAAGCGTTTTCTCCGGAAAGCACACCCCAGCTTTTGCGCCTGGAAACCCGAGACAGAGCTTCGGTGCTCTGAGGACGGGCCATTTTAAACAGTGAAAACACCAAGAAAAAGCATAAGATGTGGAAAACATAGCATTAGCCATGTGTTATTTATAAGAGTAGCAGAGAGAGCAGAGCATCAGCTCGACTGAGAATGTGTGTTGGAAGAAAAGTTTCCCGCTGTGATGTGTGTGTCTGTGATTGACGGGGAGGGAACCTTGAGCCCGAGTCACAACAAGTAGGTGAGTTCATAAATATGCACCTGCAAACAAGGAAATGCCACACACGGCTCCGCTTCGCTGTACTTTCCCCTCCACAATGCCAGGGCCTCTCTTTCTTCAAAGGCCTGCCGACCCTCTCAAGGCCGCCTTTATTGATTTTCAACCTGCCTCTCATTATTCCACTGTGTACTTTTTAGAAAATATCATTGAGACAATTCAATTGACCAATCAGTGAATACCAATGAAGTATTTTAAAGTACCCTGAAGAACTCTAGAAAAGCAATATAAGTAGTGTTTTCCAAAAAACCCCTCTCTACCTGCTGGTAGTTAAGGAAAGAAAGGTCAAGAACAGAAATGAGGATAATGGGCGACTACCAGAAGCTGGGGGAACCGGAGGACCTGCTCAGGGCACGCGAGTGCTGGAAGAGGCGGGAGGGACAGTGGCTGCTGGGTAAGAATAAAGGGAGAGCCTCGGAAGGATGCTTGTTGACAAGCAGTCGAAAGTGGTGAGGCTGAGCGCAGACGCACCTCAGTCTGGTGTTTCCTTTCCCACTCCAAGAGGCACTTTACCAAAAACACCTACAGGAAATCTGGGATGGATCAACCAGCGTCAAAATATTTTACATCTAGCGTCATTTGCTACATTCCTGCAGCCAGCATGGAGGACTCATTTGTAATAATAGGAACCTGTACGTAGTGCCAATATACTTGAGACATTATCCTGGAGAAAAGTCTAGGACGTGGTCCTTCTAGTGAGCTGCTCTGCAGGATCCTTAACAAACTTACTCACATGCCTGACAGCATCCCAAGGAAGCCCAGCCACCGCCCTTCCCCAGGAACTGACCGCACGCTGGTGAACGTTATACGGTACAGCCATCCTATTTTTTTCCTTTCAAGGATGAATGGTTATGTGTGGATTAATTATGAGAACACAAGCTGAAAAGTGCATTGTTATGTGATTTTATCTTTGTTGGAATGTCAGGCTATAACTTACATAAGCCGAGCTGGTCTAGCTTCTGGGTGCAATCGGGAGATGTGGTAAACATGATATGAATGAGGCTGCTGCCAGCAGGAAATGGTATACGTTTTATAGTAAACTTTTTTAGAAGTAGGAATATGCTCTAAAATAATGACAAATGTAATTTAGCAAATACACAAACTAGTAGGGATTTACTGGCATGATCTGGTGTCCTATACTGTATGCGGTTGTCTGTGCTATACTATTATGTGATCAGCAAACCTGTTATGTTGCTAATAGGTCTTCACAAATTATTGATATTGCCTTGTTATATGATGTTACAAGGCTACAATGTCATTAGATGCCAGGAATTTTTCAGCTCCATTGTTGGTGTCTATGGCTAGATCCCCAATCCCCCAAACGAATGCATGACAAAGGCCCAAAAGAGTGAGACAGACAGACGGCATGATCTTTAGGGCTCCTGGAGGACTAAAATCCCCTGCAGAGTTCCTAACTCATAGCCAAGGCGGACTGTCTCTGGACAGCCCATATTTATTCAAAACAAGGAGTTGAGTGAAAAATGCAGGAAACCTGAGCAGGATCTTGGGCAGGGTTCAAGGACCCCTCAGAGCAACAGGAGATGCTAATTAAAGAAAACTATCCAGAAAGTCTCCAGGTGGCCTCAGCTTTGGCCTATCTTGCCCCCTTCAGTGTCTCCTTGTTCTCAGTTCAGCCAGGCTCAGGCCATGCCACAGCCCTGCATGTGTATTCAGCTTCAACAATTCCAACACTCCGTTATGATGTTATGGTCTAGGAATCGTGATTCTTCCTTTGTAAATTTCCAAAAACCTTTAATGTATAAATTTTAAAGCTAGGAATTTACTTGTGTATAGGAGAGACTGGGTATCAGTGATTATGGAGATATAAAATATTTCAAAACAATCACTTGGTACTAATGATTGGAATATATATATTTGTTAAATGATCTATTACTATAAACAATAGTAATAGACCTTTTGTTTTATTTTCAAAATTCTGACAAAACCCCATTGCATGTGAAATACTGCAAAGAATCAACAACTAGGATTGCATTTTATTAAAAAGCTTTTATAGAGGGAAAGAAATCACAATGGAGTTGAAAGACAATCCAGAGTGGAAAAAAATTTTAGCCAATTGTTCCTCAAAGGACTAATATCTGGAATATATAAAAAATTGAAAAAAGTCAGATCCCCCAAATTTAAAGGCCAAATCCAAAAATGGGCATCCAAGATGAATACATGCTTCTCAGATAAAGAAGTACAAATGGCAGATAAATGTATGAAAAGATGTTAAACATCACAGGTCATTTGAGAGATGCAAATTAAAACACTGCTGAGATGCCATCTCACTCCAGAAAGAATGGCTGTCGCCAGGAAATCAACCAGCAACAAAAGCTGGAGGGGCTGTGGAGAAAAAGGAATCCTTCTCCACTGTCGGTGGGAGTGCAGACTGGGGCAGCCACTGTGGGAATCAGTGCACAAATTCCCCAAAAAGCTAGGACTAGAGTCCCATTTGACCCAGCTGTTCTTGGTATCTTCCCAAAAGAAGTGAAAGCATCATACAATGGCGATATACACACACCTATGTTTATAATGGCACAGTTTGTAACAGCTCAATCTTGGAAACAACCCAAATGCCCACCAACTGATAAACAGATAAAAGAGATGTGTTTTCTTTTAGTACACTGGAGAACTACTCTGCCATAAATAAGGATAAACGTGAGGCATTTCTAGGTAAATGGACACACCTTGACCATATTCTTAAGTAAAATAAATTAAATAAGTATCTCATTGTCTCTTGTTTACACTGAAGTGTAAATAAGAACCAAAGTGCATAATAGATATCATGAAATGAGAAACTGTGCAAAAGGCAAGGGGAACTAGGGAGGAAGGAGGGGGAAAGGAAGAGAAAAGAAAATGTAATAAAATGGAAACAAAGCTTTGTAAATAAGGAGAGGAAGAGGAGTTGAAGGGAGGGAAGGAGTATGGGAAAAAGAGGACTCAAGACAGCACATCCATGGGATGACGGTCATCACTATGTATATGTGAGTTATACCAATAAGCTAAATGAGAAGTTATAAAAATGACAAAACCCGGCATTATTTAAGAAATGTGTACTGAAACAGATCGTATCTCCTACTGAGATACAAAAAAATCTTAGGGGGCCACCATCATACACATGATCTGTGGTAGACTGAAGTATGGAACGATCATTCCGCATCCCGTGACTGTAGTTTGAAAACTTCAGTACTCCCTGATTAGAAACAAAATAATGCTGTATTAGATTTGGTTATGACTTGTATTTAGATGCCCCCCAAACCTCATGCAGGAACACACAGGTGGGGCATTTCAAAGGTGGCTGGATTAGAGTGTGTGATTCTTGGATGGGGGATGTGATGCTGGGATTATGGGTGCCCCAACCTGGGTGTGGGCAGCACCACCCAAAAGGCAGGAAGCCTGGGTGGGATAAAAAGGACGGAAAGAAGCTGCCCTGCTTCTCTGCTGCTTTCTACCTGCCCTGCTGCATCACCGACTGTTTCTCCTGCACAGTGCCCCTGTGCCACGCCACCCTGCCTTGAAGCCAGCTGACTATGGACTGAAATCTCCACTCGAACTTTGGCATCCCACTTAGCTCCTTGCAAGTTCTACCAGGTAGCACAGTGCTTGGATTCCAGCAAACAGGTGACCACTTAGAAGTGGGCATCCACAGTGACTGAGATTAACTTTATCTCTTGAATGAGTCAGTGGCACTTATTGAGCCAAAACACAAGTGGAAGACACCGTCTGTCTTTAACTCAGCAACACCGATTAAGTACTTGCTATGCACCAAGCTGTGTGCTACTTGCAGGGAAACAGAGACAGTAAGAAAGAATAACCACCGGCATCCCTGCGTGGTGAGCCCTGGAAGCCTCAGCACAAGGCATTTCTTTCAAGCGCGGCACCCTCTCCTTCGTTTTCCTGGGAGGAAAATGTGGCTTCGAGAAACTGGGAGTACTTGCTGGGTTTTTTCAGTTCACAGCCCCTCACCCCCAAACCGATGTCCTGCACTTCGCCATATACACCCCAAGGAAGTTACCCTGTAATGGTAAGAACTAAACGAGGCCCTGCGCACCAACGCAGGTGCTGGGCGGCGGGTGAGGGTTTAGGGGCACCGGTCCCTCTCCTGACGCCGTGCAGTTAGGTCGAAGGAAAGGAAAGGCCAGAGGTGTCCTTGGCCCTCTGGATCCTCCACACATCTTCCGTCCCTCCTCGGGGACGATGCTGGAGCCCGGCCTGCCTCGGTCTCCCACGGGGCTCAGCCACCGGGTTCCGCTGCCTTCCCAGCCCCGCGCGACCGCCACGCCGAACGCCAAACCTCGGGCAGGAACCAAAACGGTCACTTCCCCGCCCTCTGGGCGCAGTATGCAAATCCGAGCACCAGGAAGTGGCCGGGACCTCTCGGCCGAGCCCAGCGACAGCCAGTTCCTCTCCCACCACCGTGCGGGGCCGCGCTGCCACTCGCTGCCCGGCCGTGGCGCCTCCGGCAGCCGCCACCCCGGCCCGGAGCCCGCGCCCCCGGCCCCGGCCCCGCCGCGCCCCGCTCCGAACTCCAGGCTCCACCGTGGAGCTCCGGCGCTGCCGCCCCAACTTTCACGGCGAGCGGTGAGTCCCCGGCGTGGCCCGGGAGGTGCGCGCGGGCGGGGGGCGCAGGGCGGGCCGAGCCCCGGGCGCCTCCGCGGGTGACCGGCCGCAGCCCGAGCGCGGGGCGCAGGTGCCGCTCCGAGCGCGCAGGGCGCGGCGGCCCGGGGTCCCCCGTCCCCGGGATCCACTGCCCCCGGGGTCCCCTGTCCCCGGGGTTCCCCATCCCCAGGGTCCCCCGTCCCCGGGATTCACTGCCCCCGGGGTCCCCCGTCCCCGGGGTTCCCCATTCCCGGGGTTCCCCGTCCCCGGGATCCACTGCCCCTGGGGTCCCCTGTCCCCGGGGTTCTCCGTCCCCGGGGTCCCCTGTCCCCGGGATCCGCTGCCCGGGGTCCCCTGTCCCCGGGGTTCCCCATCCCCAGGGTCCCCCGTCCCCGGGATTCACTGCCCCCGGGGTCCCCCGTCCCCGGGGTTCCCCATTCCCGGGGTTCCCCGTCCCCGGGATCCACTGCCCCTGGGGTCCCCTGTCCCCGGGGTTCCCCGTCCCCGGGGTCCCCTGTCCCCGGGATCCGCTGCCCGGGGTCCCCTGTCCCCGGGGTCCCCCGTCCCTGGGGTCCCGCTGGACGCCGCGTCCCCTCCGGTGATGCCCGGACCGGCCGGGTCCTCTCCGAACCCGGGCACCGCGCCCCCCTCGGAGGCCCGCAGGGCGGTGGCGTCGGGCGGCCGGGCCGGTGCTCAGCCTCCCGCAGAGCCGGGCTCGCTCCGCCTGCAGCCCGGCAGCCTGGTGCCGCGGCCGAGAGGAAGCCGGAGTTATTTTAAGAATTCGGAGGCTGCCTTTTCTTCGCGTGGGGGAGGGTGCAAGCTCCCACTTTCCCGAGCTGTCGGGAGAGGTCTCCGAGCTCGCTCGCGCAATTGTGTTTTGTGTTGCTCTTTGTAGGCGCCCCACGCCCCGTGGGCTTGTGCCTGTCTGCGTTTCGGGAGTGTGTGAGTGTGTGTGTGTGTGTGTGTGTGAGTGTTCCCAAGTCCATCTTAACTTCTGGCCTCCTCTGAAACCCAGCTTGGAACCCAGGCCCTGCGGGCTCCCAGCTGGTGAAGCCCCCCCTGGGTCTCCTCAGCCTGGACAGAGCCTCACTGCCTCCCGGGCTGTTTAGTCCGCAGAGAGCCCCTGAACGCCCTGGGCACTCAGCAAACACTGCTGTTATTGTTGTTTATACAATGAGTTTTATCTATGAAAACGAGGCTTCTTGGTTCCCGTGTTTATATGTTTGATTTAGCATCTGGCCTGACTGGTAAACCTGCTTAGTAATTACGTGAGGGAATTTGCCATCCCTCCGCTGACCTAGCTGAGCTGTCGGGTGCCCCTCAGAGACAGGCAGCTAACGATGTGGGACTCCTGGTGTGCTGCCTGCTTCCTGGTGGCTGTGGGCTGTTTTCTCGGGGCGGCCTACACCGGGTAGCGGGTAGCAGGTAGCGTTGCTTAGGGGAACCGGCTCTGGATACAGGAGCTCAGTGAGTCCTTCCTAAGTTACCCAGCTGGCAAACGGTGGGGTCCAGCACGCAGACTCAGTCTGTTCCTGGGTTCTGGTTTGGAGGCAAGGGGGAAAGAAGGAATTTAAGTGGATGACTAGAGCCCTTGGTAACAGGCCACCTTGGCTATAGATGAGGTGACTCTTCTGAGTGAAGAGTGGAGAGCCACCCATGTGAAGAAAGAGAAAATAGAAGCCAGGAAACCTGGGTTGGTTTCTTTTCTCTTGTGTCACACTGTGATTTGGGCTAAGTCACTTGGACCATTGACTGAGCCAGGGTTCCACTCCTATCAGAGCAGGAGCTAAACTGTGATGTGTCCGCCTGCGTGCAGATGGCTTTTGCCACCTCAGAGGGACACGCCGTGGCAACAGCCTTATCTGTCTTGTCCAAAATGATAGCTAAGTGCCTGGCACACACTTGGAGCTCGTTGGGGCTTGCCTGAAATAAGGGAGGAGGGCCTGCCTAGCGCATCCAGCATGACGCAGCTGGGCTGCTGCCTGCAGCATTCGGAGTTTCTGCCCTTTCTGTCCTGGTCCTAATGATGGGAATTCTGGGGAAAACATTGACCACCTCTAGTGTTCAGGGAAATCTCTGCCCGGGACTAGTGTTGGCTCTGCGTTGCTGGGAGAGGGACCTTAGTGAGGAGCGTTCGGTGTCTCCTGCTAAGGGAGCCACCTCCGCCTGTCATAGCATCTTGAATACGGCAGAGGTATGTGAGGCCCTCGTAAGATCCGCTCCTTCTACTTGTCACAACTTATTTTGAGCAGAAAAATGGTTCAGCAGTTTTATGAATCAATGACTTTCAGAGCTTTTGTGTTTCACCCATATTTAGGAATAAATAACCCAAAACATCTGAAAATCCAGTTGGTTCCCGTGGTTATGCAGAGTTGTAAGGGATGACCGTACACAGATGCCTATTGAGTGATAAATAGACACGATGCACAGACGCGCATAGCATAGGGCCAGGTCACAGCTTGCTGGTGCTCCCTGGTGCTCACAGTGTCTATGAGGCATAGGTTGGAGTTAACATCCAAGGGCCCTGTAAGGATCCTTAGTAGGACTTTATTCACTCACACATCAGATTTTCCCCGGGTGTTTTTGATAATGTGGACTTTGACTTCATTAAAGTTTATTGTGGCTCCCGATAGGCAGGTAGAGATACTCATGCGGAGATTCAGGGTTGCTCCAAGGTCACAGCCTAGGTGATATCATTTGGAACAGTAGGTATGTTTTCTGGCTGTTCCTTATTTTTCTACTTTTGGACCTATAGTTGGTACTCAGTTACTGAAAAACAAAGAGGCAAATTATTATTTAATACACACTTTAGGAATGAAATAGAGAATCATGATATGATTCTCTTGTATCACTTGGTAATTGAATTTACTGCTCAGAACATAGGAGCAAATATGGTCAGTCTGAGTACTATCTTCTAGAAATGAATGTCTGTGTTTTTCAGCGTTGATTCCTGTTTAGGGGTAGGGAGCGGGGTTGCTAGTAACTGCTAAGGTAACTGTATGACTACTGTTCTGTCAGCTGTATGACTACCTCAACCAATAACTGCTTAAGTGCTTATCGGTTGACATACAAGGACTCAAGACATATTTGGCTTAAGAACTCCTGCTACCCTCTGCTAGAAGTTCCTCCCTAAGACAACCCCTTGCCCTGTGTGATTGTTTTCAAAGTTAGAGCATCATTTGAGGGAAAAACATGAAGTTAGGAGACATAGTAGCCCAATGTTTCATTTTCTGACTGCATGCTGCATAGAGTTCTCTCCTCAGCCAGTATTTCTATAAAACACATTCATGGCCTCTCCTTTTTGCAGTTTGGTGAAGAGAAGGATGTAGAAGAGGAAGTTTCTTTTTTTCACTCAGAAAAACTGAAATGTTTCTTACAGCTGCCTAGCTTCCTGACCCTTCAGTTGTGAAACCTTCAGTGCACTCTATCATCATTTCTAAAATTTATTTTGAGTAAGTTCCCACTTTGGGGGAGACACCCAAGTATAGAAAATGGTACAGGAATCTACTAAAGAGGGATTAGAAATTTTGTAACAGGCCAGTTCAAAGACCTGGGTCTTCTCCTGTTTTTGGCTTAAATTAGGTGGGAAAACTCTCTTGTAATTTAGAATAGCAAGTCTGAATAATTAAATTGAGATTTATCCATGACAACGGGTGCAGAGGCCTATAATAACTTTTATTCTTCATTCTTGGGTTTCTTCTTCACTTTGGTACAGCACTTTATTTTTCCTTCTCACAGAATAAGCCATCAACATTCTTTATTTCCCACAAAGCTCTTTCTTAGAAATTGCATTTGTAATCAGGACATAGTTTTCATGATGTTTATGTCACTGTGCTTTGTTATTCTTGATGTATTTCCAGTCTCTCTTCTCTATTCCTCTCTTTAGCTCTTTCCTCCCATCTTACAAATACTGGGGACCAGGAACCGACGTGATGTGAGTTGGCCGGTTGTGGGTCAAGAATACTCATGAGCCTGTGATTGTAAATCCTTTCGTTATTCCCATCCTGAGACCCCCAAGTGATGTCCTGGAGAACTGCACACATGGAGATGAAGCACGCAGTGAGTTTGAGCTGCACTTTGCTGATGGCCCACGCTGTTGTTGTTGAGATGTGGAAGGAAGGAAAGCAGTCTTCACAGGTGTGTAGCTTAGAGGGCCTTTGAGTTTGTCTCGTTTCCTTTTTTACACTTCATGCTTCAGACAAGCCAAATAGTGCACAGGCTGTGTGTCCCCCTCAGTCTTGACTCACGGTTCTTCGCACCATTCTTCACTGACAACAAACCTTCACAGGGGTTGGAAGCCCCTGGTGAGCGTGTCTCTCCCGTTCTCTCCTTCCCGTCTCCAGGTAAAACACCGGGGGAGCTGTCCTGACATTTTTGGGTCCTCCTTTGGCTCCAGTGAGAGTCTGTAGGGCGCCTGCACCCTGCCTCCACCTAAAGCGGTGCTGGCCTCCTGGTGTTTGGGCCTGTGGGTGCCTCCCTCTTCCAGTAAATCTTACCCCCCACTGGGTGAGGGGAATGGAGAAACTGGGCTGAGTGAGGCCCCGTGGAGAGGACCACTTCTGCTTTCCATGGGAAAGCTATGTCACCGAGAGCAGAACTATAGCCCCAGGGAGGAGGCCCCAGGGAGGAGGTGGCAAGGAAGTGATACTTTCCCTGCCCCCAAGCCCTGCCCCGGGCCTGGTCCTTTCTGGGCCCCGCCTTCCTGACCATCCCCAGTTTTAGCTGGTGGAGGAAGGAGGGAAGAATGGACAGGGAGTCCGGGAGGGCAGAGGGGAGGGTAAGGAACAGTCGATCCTGTGGATCCCTCTCAGGCAGTCACTCTGGCGACCCGCCTGATTTACCAGCAGCAGAAAGATGTGCATTTTGAAATTCTCCACCACTGTGAGACTCCGAGCAGACATTTTGATGTCTTTTCATGGGCAGTATACAAATTTCTTAGCCCTCACTGTAGTAGTTCAGGGCTGTTTTTTAAGACTGTTTAAGCCGTGGTCCTTTAAATTTCTGGGATACAGCAGTGGTTGTCAAACTTCTTTGGCCACAACCCCCATCAATAAAGATATTTCATGTGTACCAAGATGTACATCTTACATCTATCTGCATAGATGTAAAATTGAAAAGGAAAAAGGCAAAAAAAAAAATCTGGTGAAGCAGCATATTCCATTTGTTGTGGTCTGGCATAGTCTTTCTGAGCCAGTTTAGCAGGCTTCATCGGGGTGTAAAATGTGCAGAGGTGAACCCAGTGATTTTGTAAGCCTGGTCCAGGTAAAAGCTTTATTGAACAAATGCCGATTAAGCCAGGTGATTTGGCACACACCTGTAGTCCCAGCTACTCAAGAAACTGAGGCAGGAAGATTGCTTTGAGCTTGGGAGTTCAGGGTCAGCCTAGCCACCGAAGCACAAGACCCCAGCACAAGAGAGTATGAAAACAAACAAATAAACACAAATTAAGACATACCCATGCAGTGGAATTCTTTATAGATGTCCCAAAAGATACCTTTCAGATAGACTTCCTCATATGAAAAAAAAAGCTTTAAATAGCTGAAGTAACCGATATGATATAATTTCTGAAATAAAATATTCACACATGGGACATATCGTGTATAAGCTCTATGTATTTTATGTTGAAGTGTTTGGATGCTGAATGCTCTTTTTTTCTTTTGTACACCTTTATTCTTATTTGTGGTGCTGGATCTTGAACCCGTGTCCTTACACATTCTGGGCAAGTGCTGCACCCCCAGCCATTATGTTTATTTTTAAAAGAACCAGGATGATGTATGATCTTATTTATTTATCTATTTTTACATATGATTTTAGAGTAACAAGATAAGGCACAATGAAATGAAGCCAGTGTGACTCCTTGGGTCACTCAGGTAAAAGCAGACAGCTTTGGAGCCAGAGGAGGTCCTCTCTAAGTGTCTCTAGGGGGTCAGTTCCAGGTCCCTCAGTTACCAGTCTGCAGTGCTCGAGACCCTTATATAAAACAGATTAAGATTCCTTGTAGTACCTCGTATAATGAAAATGCTATGAAACTAGATCTTAGGCAAGATTGCCCTGTCTGGATATGTTCACCACAGAGGCCTTTTTCTCCCCTGGTGCTGGGTGGAATCTAGAGCTCTGAGCACGCTAGGTAAGTGTTCTCTCATGGAGCCACACCCAAATCCCAGATGCAATTTTCTCTACACATTTCATATCTGGGGTTGGTTAAAAAAAAGTGGATGTGGAATGAATGGATACAGAAAGCCAGTTATAACTGTGATCAAACCTGTCCCAGCAGAACAGATGTGCCAGGGTTGTTGGAAATAGAATGTTTCCTTAAAGCCTTCACTACTGTGTTTGTTTAGTGTTCGGTCTACTGAACCATTCTAATTCTACTACTACTATTATTACTGTTATTTGAGTTGGTAGGGATGGAAGCCAGGACCTTCCTCATGCTAGGTAGGTGCTGTCCACTGAGTGTCATCCTGGAGTACATTTTTGGAGCCGGGAAGAGGGTGAGGAGTTGAGGTACAAATTTGCACATGTTGGAAATCTTGAGGAGGGAGCCCCATGTCCACGGGAGAAGGGAGAGGATTGGACCCTGCAGACAGTGCACTGAGATCACTCTGTGTTACCTGAACTTGTTGTAGGGAACAGGGATCAGGCTTGTCTGACAGTTGGCTTGGAGAGGCCTTGGCTATAATACTAAGTGATGGATTTTACTGCATAAAGGAAAGGGAATCTTTGGAACCTTTTACTGGGAAGCCAATATTTTGTCATCACAGGCAATTTCTTGCTACATTCTTTCATAACAAGGCATTTCTTATTTAGCTGAAGAATGAAAAGACATTGACACTGCTTTACTGCTTTGAATAGGTAGATGATTAACTGAGAGAATCAGAGGGACTTCCCCAGAGATTAACTTGGAGCTAGAAAACATTTATTGTGTTTTTTACGAGAACAGAAGGCTTAACTCGAGAACAGAAGGCTTAACTTTGTAGTGATCATTCACAGGCAGCTATGAAATACTTGCCCTAAATTATATTGATCTTGCACAAGCATTTGCCTGAATCGCTTTGATGATGCCAACATTACTGAAGATGTAAGCCTTTTGAAGTGGATATCTAAATTCCTGTTGGAGGGGGTTCTTTTTATTTGATTTAAGGAGAGAGTGTGTCATAATGCAACAAATTGGTGCTGGGATGCTTATGATTTATAATCATCAAAAGCATCACCGTATCTTGGAATGGCAGTATTTGGTCAAAACCAACAGCTACCTGCATAATCAGTTATAACATATTGAGTGTCTGCCATGTTTGAGACCTTTGAGGAAATATTCATTTTAAATTTCAGGAGAGAGAGTATAGTATGGAAAGAAAGCAGACTTTCAAGTTAGATCTGAATACCTGTTCTCTTCCACTTATAGCTTTGGGCAAGTTCCTTATTATTTCTTCATTTATAAGATGAAGAGGATAATTCCTCCCTTTCACATTGTGATAATGATCTTTAGCATTCTTTCCAGTGCACATCAGGTGTGCAGTAAAAGATAGCTGTTTCTAGTGCTGAATAGTCCATTAGATTGTCTTTACTCCTCCTCTTCCATCTTAGAAGGGAGGAACTCTATTCCTTCCATCCACAAACAGATACACAATAAGGAAGGTCAAGAGTCTAATGGGGAAGCAGCCACAACCGTCCTCCCTAGCACAGTCACTGTGTGATACAGCATCAGGTCTTTGGTGAGTTAAACTTCTAATCTGCACACCCCCAAGGGCCAGGAAGCACAGGGAGCCCAGGGCCTGATGTTTAGGTGTGGCCTCTCACTCAAGATGCCCTAAATAGAGAAGGCTTGGGGACATCAAGTGTGTGGACCGTACTTTCTTAGATGTGTGTACAGAGTTCTGTCTGCTTGCAGCAGGAAAGGGCTGTTACAGTAATGAGGTCAGGGTTTTCCAACCAGTTTAGGAAGAAGGAATTTTCCAGCTGGAGACCGTCAAGGGAAAGGCAAAGGTGCAAAGAAGCCTGGGGATTCCAAAAGCAGAGGAACTCTTTAGCCTAGGCTTCATCAGTGAACGAGAGGCTTCCTGACTTGTAGAGTAAAAAGTAAATTCAGTGAATGGACACACAATCCCAGATTTCAAAGGATTTTAATATACAGCGTGAGGTCATTGGTGGAATCAATTGTGGCTTTCTAACGGCTGGTTTTTTGTTTGTGTGTTTGTCTTTTTGGATCGCTCTTTTCTTTTTTCCTGGTGGTACTGAGGATGGACCCCAGGGCCTTCTCACAGAGCTGCATCCCCAGAGCTGTTGTTATTATTGTTATTTTTTCTTACATTTTATTTGGAGCCCGAGTCTTGTTAAGTCACCAGTGTGCCCAGACTGAACCCATGCTTGAGATCCTCCTAGCTTGGCCTCTCCGAGTACTGGGTTAACAGGCTTGTGTCACCAACCCTGGCTCCCATTTTTCCAACTAAAGACTGCATCCAGGGGTCCTCTGCCACTGAGCTACATGCCCAGTGTTTTTTATTTCTATTTTTCTAAATTTTGAGACAGGGTGTTGCTAAGTTGCTCAGACTGGCCTCAGATGGCAATCCTCCTGCCTCAGCTTCCTGAGGAGCTGGGCTTATAGGCAGGTACCACCTCCTCTGGCCATTCTGACTTTGTGAATTGTTTCAAGTTTTTGAATAATTCCAAATATATAAAAAGGAGATTTTAATGTGGTAAATTCCATGATTTCTCAGTATATCCTTTACTTTATGTTTTTCAGTTATTTTTGAAGTTCTAGATAAATTAAGATAACCCCATGATGAGGGTCTAAGTATAATTTTCCTTAAATTCCATTTCAGAAAGATAATTCTTCTAGAACTGGTAGGAAAACAATTTCCAAATGCTTTGGTAAATGACTCTTAAATGGTACACTGTTGCTGTCCATATTATACTTGTTCAACTTCAACTGTATCACATAATCCAATTTAATCAATCTCTTTCCTCCTCCTGGTACCCAGGGTCAACCACTGGTCTCAGCACCATCTTCTTTCCTTGGCCTCCAGTATTAGAACCGTAGACTTCTACAGAGTGAAGAGATTTTGGTCGTGTGTCTTACATGTAATTCTTAGGAGACAGTCCCTTCCCCTGAACACTAACTGTCAGATGTTAGTGTGGGTGATCCTCCTGCCTCAGCCTTCCCTGCGTAGCTGGGCTCATAGGTGCATAGTACTGACAAGGTTATTCTCATAATGTCTGCCTGTGGGTTCTATTTCTGCCCTCTGGCCTGTTTTACGCATTTGAAGTCTTCCCTTCTTAGATTTACTGAGTAACTACTCACTGTGGTTACAGAGACAGGATGTTAAGGGATGTCACCGAGTACCCCCCTGGCCCCACCAGCAATATTACCCTTTCTTCCTAGCAGAACCATGTTTCTTGAGAGGCGTCCTCTGTGAACATTTCAGCAGTGGTTTTCTAACTCTGTCTATCACATGGCCCAGACTGGGCCAAGGCTCTTGTTCTTGTCTGTGATTGGTTCATGGGCAGATTTGCTTTGGATATGATGGTAATCAGTGAAAGAAGTCATGTTCAGTAGATCTAAAACAGTCTTAAAATAGAAAAAGAAAAAAGAACTAGGGAGAGAAAAGGGAAGTGAGAAAATAGATGAAGGATAAAGCAGTGTCAGATGAAGAAAAGCAATGTCAGAGGCAAGAAACTGGGAAGAAAATAATGCCAGTGATCTTGATGGGTGATTCATAACCCAGACTGGTGTGAAGTTGATAACAATAGGCTTTCTAATCACAGTTTACTTTAAAACATGCATGTTTATTGAACACCGCGTGTTAGGCATTTTTGTGTGTGCTTTGGGTAAATATAAAATGAGTAATAAACTCCTGCCTTGAGGAGTTCACTTCGCTCTATTGTCTCTTGGTTGTTCACAAACTAGAATGTCAGCGAGCTAATTCACTGGGCTGCAGGTTGGATAGTTACCTTCCTGTTCACAACTTAAAGTGAGAAGGAAGGCAGTACAGTGAGGCAAGGAGAACAGGACATGGAGCTGATCACATCTGTGCTCAGTCCCAGGCCTGTCTCTTCCTGGGTGTGGGCTGCAAGGCTGGGTCCTTATATTACACTTCAGAAGTTGATAATGAGGGTCCAGGTTGTAATGAATTCCAGACTAACCACATGAGAAGCACATAGCTAATGCTGATCATTCTTATTATCAAAAGTTGCTTTACTACCAAAACAAAAGCAAAGCAAATAACAAATGATCATAAGGACATGGAGAAAGTGGCACTCTTGGGCCTTGCTGGTGGGAATATAAAATGGAGTAACCACTAAGGAAAGCAGTGTGGCCATTCCTCAAAAATTAAACATAGAAGTGAAATATGATGAAGCCGTAACACTTCTGGGTTTATCCCCGACAGAAAGGAAAGTGAGATTTTGCAGAGATATTTGAACATCCAAGTTTGTTACAGAATTATTCACAGTCAGGGAGTAGGACAAGGCATATTAATGGGTAAAGCAAACAGTAGGATATCCATATAATGAAATATTATTTGGGCTTTCAAAGGAAGGAAATTCTGATACTTAATGCAGCATGAATGAACCATGAGGATGATTTGCTAAGTGGAACAAGCCATTCAAAAGCAATATTTTAAAATTCCACTTATATGAGATATTCAGACCAGTCAAGTGCATCAAGACAGGAAACAGGGTAGTAGCTTCCAGGGACTGTCTGAAGATGGGAGATGGTGTCGGTTGGATTATACTCTTAAAAATAGTTCAGGTGTAAATTTTATGGTATGTATATTTTATTATAATTTTTAAATGATGAAAAACAGTTGACGAACAGAAATGTGTACAAATAGACAAGGACCCATCCTAATGATGTTTTCACTAAGTTTGATAAGTTGCTCTTCTTCTAAGTGATGCTTCACCTAACGAGCGGTCTGACGCTGACCTTTCGGTGGCAGTGTGGCAGGGTCTTCGGCCCTGTCATTTCAAAGACCTCCACGAGGACTTCTGGCTGACAGAGGGTTGAATTGGCTGTGATGTGAGAGCATGATAATGGAGATAGGAGAGATCGTGATCTAGAAAGTAAGGGTGACTTTCCCATAGCTGAGGCCGCCTTCACCTGGCTGCGATGTGTGTGGTCCTTCTCCACCCTTAGACTTCTGTTAGCACAGCTGCGAGATTGTCCCACAGGGCCTTTTAGAGGAGAATGGGTTAGATAGTTCTAAAAGTCACTTTCTGGTTTGATAATACTGCCGTGTCTAGTCATGGACTCATTGATTCCAATTTCTTTTCCTCAATGCTGGCGATTGAACCCAAGGCTTTGGGCACGCTTGCCAATCACTTACCACTGAGCTACATCGCCATCTGGAAAGACTCTTTCTAATGGAGCTCTTCCTCACAGGCTTTGAGGGGATTTTTTCCCCCTTAAATTTACTCAGTGTGGGAAGGTGTTGGTTTGTTTTAATTTGAGCATGATGCGCACCTACATAAATACAGCAAAGTCTAGTTCAATGCAAAACCTTTGTAACCCCCCACAGATCGCAAACCATCATGACGCTCACCCCTTGTATGTTATTTTCCTCGATACTGTTATCTCCCCAAGGCATCCGCCGTTGTGCTGCTAGCTTGAATTTAATTTCCAGGGTAGGCTGTGTAAAACGCGACAGTATAAAGAATTGGAAAGCGATACAAAGGCAGCTGGTTTGGCAAATAAACAGATTTTCATGCTGGAGCTTTGGCTGCCACCAGCATTTCTCTGCATGTTGGATTTACTGCCACTCTGCTGGAGAGCAGGTCCTTGTGCTGTTGTGTACCCTGGTTATTTGGTTGCTGTGTTTCTCACACTTGAGTTTGATCTGAGCTTTATTTAAATACCTTTTTACTCATTCATTAGTCATTAAAATTTGCTGACATAAGCCCTTTTATAGCTTATTTTCCTAACTGTGCCTATGCAGCTATATAATTTATGAATGCAAATGTGTGGCTGGGATAAGGTGGTTTCCACCAGCCCACATGTAATCAAATATCCTGTCCAAGGACACCGTGTCTGCCTCTACACAGGCAGTTGAAAGCACAAATGGACTCTGTGGATTCAGGGATTTCTTTGGTACAATAGGACTCATGTTTCTGATGTGAAGGAACATAGCACTTCTGTTATCAACTATTTATTTGCATCTTCTGGCTCATACAGCTTTTATATTTATTTTTGTTGGAGAGAGATGGAGGCATAATTTGACCTGTGGGATTAGTTAATCCATTAAGTAATGTTGTATTTATTTATCATTCAGAAAACATATCTTGGATACTCATAAATATAGATGCAAAGTGACATGTAATCATCATCACTCACGTGCAGTGGCAGAAATGTCCCATGTATATACCTGACCCTCCTTATTCCTAGCTTCTGCATCCTTAGAATCAACCAATTTTGGATTAAAAATAATTGAATAATATTGTGCCGTAAGTACAACAGTGACAAGACCTTCTCTGTCCTTACTTCCTAGACTCTGCAGTCAGGCAAGTATTTACACACTTACACTCCATGAAGTACTACAAGTGACCTACACGTTTTGTTTGTTTACTTACTAGGTTGGTGTTGGTGCTGGGATTAGATCATACATGCTAGGCACAGGTTCCACCACAGAGCTGCTCCCCAGCCTCTAGAAATTATTTAAAGTTTACAGGAGGATTTACATGTGTCATATGAAAATACTGTACCACTTTATGGAAGGGACTTGAATATGTACAGATTTTGATACGGACCTATTTCCTGCAAGCCACCAAGGGAAGATTATGCTCAAAAAATGAAAACATTTAAGAAAACAAATTGAGGAGCACATTTTTTCTCTATTTTACATGCAAATATGCATGCAGAACTTTCCAGACATAATGAGGAACCTACTTTCATGTGAAAAAGTCTCAGAGATGCTCCAGGTCAAGGCAGAGAACAGCGCATCCCAGCAGGAGACACTGAGCCTGTGGCCCCCAAATTCCCAGCTTTTTTCTCTGCTGGCCGCAAGTGCTGGTGCTTGGCATAGCTGCGTTTTCAGTGCTTGTCTCTGTTGGCAACTACAGGATGCCACAGAGGATTTGAGCAAGGAGTGAACTGTGGAAATGGAGAGCGATGTTAGACCTAGGAACAAAGTAATTCACAAGGGAAGAAGTGAGTTCCTCATTTGGAAATCAAAAAGGAAAAAAATGGGGAAGTAACTGGAATGGACCTTATTTATGTTGATAAAGAACACCGGTTAGCATGTCCCAAGATGGTAGCTTGTAAGACAGGTTCTACCTTGGCAATTTTAAGGTGCTGAGAAAAAGTGGAGTAGCCTAACTACAAACTTGAGATTCAGGAACTTGGTTCTGGTCCACTCTCTTGAATACTAGTCTTGAGACATTACATGATATTCTTTAACTTCTGTAGTCCTCATTTTCCTGGTACATAAAACAGTAATCATAACTGCTTTCCCTTGCCCTGTCTAGCTGCTTATTGATAATAAATTCCAGGCAACTTTTTTTTTTTTTTTAATATTTTGTGCATGGCTTTTGATGGTTTCCAGACTGAACACTTTCCAATGTGATTAATGTAACTTTGCATAATTTCAAGGTATAATTTATAATGCAATTTCTGTAAAGCTTAATATTGTTGGGGAAAAGATCCTTATTTTGTTTTTATCAAGAATACTTGAGTAAAATAGTTGTTTTCTTTCTGATCTACTACTGAAAAAAAAAATCCCTACCTATTGGAATACTCCAAATTGTAACAGGCAGTGTTGTCACCCTGGAATGAAGTCACTGAGAGGAAGTAGAGCAAAGCTGAGTTTTAAATGCTTTTGTGGGACTGGGGATTGATCCTAGGGCCTCAGACATGCTGGGCAAATACCACATCCTACTTCTAGAGGCTGAGTTCTAAATCTGGGGGTGATGCTGTGGGCATTCTGTCCTGCCACATTCTGCTGCCTAATCTCCATTGTCACACAAGGGTGGTGGCGGTGTCCTAACATCTATGTTTACTTTGGGGGAGCTGTCTCTGCAATATTCAACTCCCCTACTCAGGGAACAGACATGATTGCAGCATTCAAGTGTTCCCACATAGAGCTGGTGAGACGGTAACTGCTTCCTGCAGTCTACATAGCCATTCCCTTGATGAGAGACAGTATCCGGCAGAACCAGGAAGAGTGGGACCTGCTTCCATATTTGGAGGCACATATGCTCTCTGCTGGAGACAGGGGACCTTGAGCAAATCGCTCAGCATCTCATTGTCTCCTGTGGCCATCTTTACTTGGTGATAAATAACGGAAGGTTGTCTAAGGCTTGGAGATAACACTTTGCTTGTTTGGTTCTGTCACCTAAGTTTCTCTGGATTGTGTGTGTGAATGTACTCCTACTATATCAGAGGCTTCCTAAATATTTAATTTTTTTTTTTTTTGCTAAAAGAAATGATTTTAGACCATAAGGGTCTGTAATGGAGCATTTCCTGTTCAGTTTTATGGAAATTACTGAAAACGATTTCCATGCTTTATTTTTTGAAACAAGGTCTCACTGTGTTGCCCAGGCTGGTCTCAAACTTTTGTGTTCAACTGATTCTCCGGCTTTAGCTCCCTAAGTAGCTGGGACTACAGGCACATGCCACCATGGCTGCCTCTCATACTTGGTTTTTTTAGCTTGCAAAAGGTAAAGCCTCCTGCAGAGGGTGTGGTCATGCGAACCTAGATCCGTGTCTGTACTTAATACAGCATTGTATTTTGGTGTATTTGCTGAAGCATAAAACGAAGTGTGTTGCTGCAAGGGAAAGAATCTTTAGGTGAACAAAGATGGCCAAAGGAGAAACCCACATGGGAATGACTTGTTTTCCATGCATTGTTTAGCCTCTGTAGGAAGCAAAAGGAACCTCCGACTCCTGGGCCTTCATGTCCTTCCCAGGAAGAACTTTAACCTGTTTGAGGATGCAGATGACCCTGTCTACTTCCTTCCTGAACATTAGCTGAGGACGAGCCACGTGAAGCAATCTACAGTTCCTTCCCTTAGATGAAAAATTAAGCTGTGGGAACCAAGGAGAAAACGAAGCTGGGAAATGATTAGTTTTGCCACCAAAGGGAAAACAGGTTTCTTAATTGGAATAATTTTATAATGATGCCAGCACAGTTATTTGTTTTACTTTTGTATCAGGTAATAATTAGCTTTCACAAAAATTTAAGAATAGCAAACATTCATTGAATATACATCCTCTTTTAGGTGATCAGTTGCTGAGAAGGAGTATTATTGACAGTGCTGTTGACTAAAAAGTCTAAGGCTTGGAGATAATAATTTCCTTGTTTAGTTACTAAGTAGGTGGAACATGAATCAGTCTGACTCCCAAACAACATGACTTTAAGAGGTTACTCTTTCAGAAGGCGTGATTATCATACGTGGAAAGTGACGTCCTTGACAGTTCGTCCAGCTGACTTTGAGAGATAAATGTTAACGATGCAGTGAATATTTATTGAGCATACAGTGTTCTTTCATTGATCTAAGGACTTGCAAGTTTTGATTGATTTAATCTTCGCAATGACCTTATGATATGGGAATAATTACCATCCGTCTTTTGTAGGTAGGTAAAAGTCAGCTCACCCGCCTATCCATGTTCTCCTAGAAGGCAGATCTGATGCCAGAGTCTGAGGTCTGGCTCTCAGCTGAGCCCTCAACCTGTGAGGTCTGGCCATAAATCTAAGGTTCAGCTACTGTGCTCTGACTCTGGAAGACAAAAGGCCAGAGGCCACAAACGGTGCAGAACAGCCACAGAAAACGCCCTTAGTCCTTACAATGTGGCGCAAGCTTCACTGTGACCATAGCTTCAAAGAAAAAACTTCATTGAAAATTTGAGCACTGAATCAAGAGTTTAAGTCACGATCAGGATGAAGCCGTCATCTCCACTAACTTCAGCTGATGACTCTGTTTATATCTAGTATAGTTGCCCCCATTTGTGGGAAACAAATAATTTTCTTCTTCTGGCAGAGCAAAGAATTGTTTGTACGGCTGGGACTTGGTCATGATCGCATTAAACCTTTTCTGTAGTCTCATTTTCTTCTGTTGAGTGCTTTCCTAGCTTCCTTTCTCCCCATTGGACAGTTTGATACATCATATTCTTATTACTTCTTACCATAGAATATTGCTACAAAGCCTTGGACTTTGAAAAGCTGTTAGGGTTTTAGTTAATAGATTACAAATAGCAAAATGAAGGGTTTGTGGATTAAGGAAGTTGATTAGCTCGTTCCTCGTAGAGTTTCTCTGTGTTCTTTGTGGCAATGTGTCCACAATGCCTGATCAAATCTACTTTATTCCCTGGCGTATGTTGTAAGCTCTTAGGGCCTAAGGTTTGCTCAGCACTTGGCTCTCCATGGCTAGATGTCTCCAGGATGACATTCGTAACGCTTTCTACAGGGAAAGCTCCGTTCCTCAATGAGAGCTTTCTGGGTTGAATAGCAGTTTTTAAAAAAATGCAAACGACTTCAGCTTTTGTTTTAAAAAGGAGAATGTGTGCAAATTCTTATAGTTCTTTTCATTGCTCAGGGTATCAAATGCGTCATTAAATAACACCCCCAATTGTCTCTGGTCTCACTGAATTAGGTATAAGGAGAAGTGTTTTTGATCTTGACCTGAATATGAAAGGAATTGTTTCATCAGGCTGTTTAATCTTAATGCCAGTTCTAGTACTTGCTGTTGGGTTTGTATGGAGGACCTGTTTTTTGTATACCTGTAGCCTAACTGAAATCACTTCTGGTAATTTTCCTGGGTTTTATAATCTCCAGGTATAGTGATTTAAGGCTTGATATTGGGTAGAGAGCGGGTTTTGCCCTTACAGTCTGTGGGATTGGGAATAGAGCTGGGGCGATCCTTGCATTGGTATTTTTAATGCTGACTCAGAAGGAACATACGAGTAAGCCCTGTTGACCCTCCGTGTGGATCCAGTGCTGGATGTGGAAGCGCTGGGGTTGTGTCCAGCACCTCTTCATCCTAGACCACCTTGTTCAGGTCTGTCCTAGCAGGATTGGAGAGAGGAGAGGCAGGCTTCACAGCTGCATAGAATATGTGGAGCCACTGTCAAGTTGTACTTCCCAGCTTGATCAATCAGAAGCAAACAGTTGAGAAGAAAATAAGCCGAAGTGGCCTTTGGACTGTGATTAGAGTTAATATACTACCCCGGCATAGAAGTGGATTTCTACATGGAAAAGAATCTGGTGTTAGAGAAGTCAAGTGAATCTGATGATGTGTCATTATTTTTAAAATATTGTCATTGTATTTATATCAGAAAGAAGTTTTTACAGTAGGGTATACACACAAATGGAGCCCTTCTGGGTGGTGTTTATTTAGGGTATTCAAGTGAACAGAGAGCTCATGCCTTTAATCCCAGCCCTGAGGGAGGCTGAGGTAGAATGATCTCAAGTTTGACTTCCGCCTGGGGAATCTAGCAAGACCCGGTCTCAAAATTTAAAAAAATTTTTTTTTAAAAAACAGAGGCTGGTATGTACACAGCTCAGTGTGAGGGCTCTCAGCTTAATTTAATCCACAATACAGCGCAGAGAGACAGAGAGAGACACAAGGACAGAGAGACAGAGACAAAGACAGACCTAATGGGAAACAGTGAATATCTGTAAGGTACCTGTATCAAGACCCATGAGGGACATAGAAAAAGATGAAATCCACTTCAAAAAGAGGAGAATAGTGAACTGAAATTATTTGAAATGCTTGCTCGTTCATGAACTGAATGAGCTGGAGGCTTTCTGCTGTTCTGATCTTCCCCTCTGAAACTGCACCTGTAACCCCAGCGCTTGGGAGCCTGGACCAGTTTGATGGCACCATGGGCTAGAGAGCAAATTCGACGCCAGCTTAGATAGCCAGGGAGACCCTCTCTGGGAAAACCAAATCAAGCAAATGAACAAACAGAAAGGATCAAGGGGTATGGCATTCTCTGCAAAACTGTTCTTGGTTGTAAGTGCTTTTCACTTCTGCTTTCAGAGTCTGATCTGAGGACTTGTGTTTGATCGAGACTGTCCCATTGAATAGATGATTTTTTACCTACTTATGACTAACCCATGATTCTTTATGAATCATTTAATGTGTTTTATTTATATAGACGTCGAGATTTCATTTGACTTACTTTTTAAGTGGTAGAATCTTACTATATTGCCCAGGCTGGCTTTGAATTTCTGGACTTAATCTTCCTACTTCAGCCTCCCACATAACTGGTACTATAATTTTGATCCTGAGTTTTGAAGCATGAAGTAATGTTGTTTTAATAGTAAAAATATTTGTTCTCTTAAAACTGCTTATAACAATGACGTAAAAATGAGTCCTAAAATAAAGAAAAATGGTAGAAGAAACAGGTCAGTATGCTAAAGTATGTAAATATACCTGGAAGCTAATACTTTATAAATACTATCATTTTCTTTATTACTATACTATAAACAAATTTCCCTTTTTTGCTGTCTTACTTACAGAATAAAAGTAAAGTTTAGAGAATATGATATGAAATTCAACTTCACCAAACTTTACTGGACTCCAGCGGATGCATTGACAGCTGTGGGCTCCATTTATCAAAAACCTTTTTTTCCCCAGAGGTTTTTCCTTCTCAAGTTCAGAAAAGGGGTTAGACTGGCAGTGGACAAATGCCAGTCTCTACTCTTGTCGAGTCATGAATTTGTAGCCATAAAAATTGCAGTTCATAAGATTGTGGCACCACCTGAAATCAGTACTGCGAGTTACCCAGGAAGGTGCCTGATGCTAGCAATCCACTTGTCCTATTGCCGTGATTTCACTTCTGACCTGCAAGGGTCTGGTAAGGCTCGTACTCTAAGGGACTGTGCACTGTATTCTTCTGACAAGCTGGCCAGGCTGAGCGTAGGGGTTTTTCTAATGGTTCTCCGTCTTGGCTGCTTATCAAAATCAACCAGGAGCATTTCAGTCTCTCCAGGCCTGAGCTCTGCCTTAACCAATGCAGTGAGAATATTGAGGGATGAGGCATCAGTGCTCTGTAGAGTTCTCTCCGTGGTTCTGCTTGTGCACCAGCGCTGAGAAGCACGTCACTGGATCTGGCCATTGTGGGGATCTTTAGGCTGCGGTGAGAGAACACACAGATCAGTGAGTTAGGGCAGCCCTGTTAATGCCGTGTCAGTTCCCATTGGCGTGTCTCATGTCTTGGAGGCCTGCAATGTGTCCAAACTCACTACCCAGCTCAGAAGGCTGCCTCCAGGTCACCTTGGGCAAAGATGACCACAGAGGGGCACAGATTGGGAGGGTGGACTGTCTCTGTGGCTGGAGCACTTCCTTTTCCCAAATGTTCCTGCATCCTTAGGGACGTGTGTCCTGTTGGGGAAAATCTCATGCCCCCAAACAGCACTGCTTGGCTGTGCTGGAGCTGTGTGGGAGAACTCAGGGCTGCATTCTGAGGACTTCCCATCCTGGCCCGGAGGGTCTGTCTCTCGGTGCGAGAGGCCGGCTCTCTTCCTGGACATGACTCTGTCAGTTCTGGGCTCTCTGTTTCCCAACTTCTGCAGCGCGGGGCAGGAGTGAGAAAAGAGGGTGCGCCAGGCAATTGTGAAGTGCAGGGTCTTTCGTCACAGCTCCATCGTTTATCTGTCTGTCTGTGTCCCTGTCTCTCTGTAGTTCTCACCCTCTCTGCTGCCTGTGAGTAGTCGTCAGATACGCTAAGAGATGGGATACCTGGTTAGGCAGAGGCTGGGCTGCTGCGGTGGCCCAGTGACCGCTGGCAAGGTGCCTTATCCCTGGGCCACTCTTGCCTTGTCAGGATTTTATCCCGATTGACTGTGAGAGACTAGAGAAAGGCATTGTTATAAATAAAATAAAATGAAATGAAACAAACCCCTCTCAGCTGCCAGCGGGGAAAGGCCGCCCTCTCGGAAGCCTGTCCCCGTTATCTTCCTCCTCTGTGCCGTGGTGACCCCAGCCAGCCTGTGCCCGGGCTGCCGTCCCTGGGCAGGTGATGTGTCGTACCCTTTGCAGTCGTGGATTCCCACTCACGCATGACTTTCAGGACGTCTCTGACGTTTCATCTTTGGCCTTTATTTCTATGTATTGTCTTCACAATAAAGTTACCACTTAAAAAAGAATGCTTTGCTTAAGGCTCAGGGGCGTCTGCTTTTAGTCTACCTTGAGATTTTCATCTTCTCGTGGTTGAGTTCGGCTTTTTATAACTTTCCTATCAACACCTTGGTTTTTTTTTTTATTTTTATTTTTTTAACCTTTCTACTAGATTTTTCTTTCTTCGGTACTGGGAATCGAACCCACGACCTTGCGCTTGCCAGGCGGGCGCTTATGCCACTGAGCTAAAATCCCCAGCCTTCTACTAGATTTTTTAATCGCAAGGTTAAAACGTGCTGAAACACTCAAGCAGTCGCATGAGCCATCGCCTTCTGTGGGCTGACGGGGCGCCCCTGGTGATCCTGTGCTTTGGGCACAGTGACCCCACCAGGCGGCAGGTACAGTCACTGCGTGGCGGGAGAGGTCTGAATTCGGAGCAGGAATGATTTTTAGGGATGTCAACGTATTTTTTTAACAACTTGGCCACGCAAAGGGGAAGAATGCCTAGAATTTAAGGTAATCGTATTTTATAGATAGGAAGCTCATTTTTTAGCAAATAGATATTAAGCACTTATTAAATGCCAGATTCACTTCTTTGTTCTCCAGAGACAGTGGACAAAAGTGACAGCTTTGTTGCTACTTTTAGGGTGGCAGCTATCAGTTGGACAACAAGGTGGAGGAGGAAGAAACAGTTCCAGGCAGAGAGAGCAGCAGGGACAAAGGTCCTGGGGTAGGTCTAGCATGGGTGGCTGCAGAAAGGAAGGAACAATTTTCTGGCTGAGGCTGGAGAGAGAGAAGCTAGGGGTGAGCAGAGCTCTTGCCAGCCTTCCTACCCTTTCTGTCCAAATGTCCTGATGGTCTTGGGAAAATGTATTCCAAATTCTAAGAAAGCTGTGAGAGCATTTTATCTATTTAATTCTTTTTCAGTGTTGGAGGTTGAACCCAGGGCCTCCCATAGGCTGCCAAGCACTCTGCCACTGAGCTGCACCACTCTCCCCTGGCCCTGTGAGAGGGCTTTGATCAGGACAGGTTCAGCTGTATGAGAAACAAAAGGTGTGCTGGGGGCAGACAGGGTTGCTTGATTTAGCAAATGAATATACAGGCTTTGAGGCTAAACGTAAGTGTCAGATAAGCACTGAGTACAGAGGCATAAGCCTGTGGTACCATCACTATGGGAGACTCAGGCAGAAGGATCCCAAGTCTGAGCCCACCTGGGCAAACTGGAGGCTTAACAAGACCTCACCTCAAAATAAAATAGTAGCTGGGGGTGGTGGCAGACTCCTGTAATCCCAGAACTTGGGAGGCTGAGGCAGGAAGATTGTTGCAAGTTCAAGACCAACTTGGGCTACAAAGTGAGTTCAAGGTCAGACTGGACTGCATAGGGAGACCCTGTGTCAAAAGGACAAAAATAAATAAATAAATAGAAATAAAATTGTAAAAGGAACGGGGATGTAATGCAACCTGAAGACACTGGGTTTAACCCTCAAAACCTAGTTTTTTCAGACAAGCAGTGGGTACTTTTAGTATGTCTCACGCAGTACTGCAGACGTACTTACACTGCAGAATGATCTGTGTGGTTCCAGCGGGCCTGGGTATCCGGTATTTATCTGCCAATGCCTTGAAACAGAGCCCTATGGGCAGCCAGGATGGGGGCAGGGGGGAGGTCAGGCTGGGTTTGAAAGATTTTGCTAATGAATTTAATTTAGGAAGCAAAAAAAAAAAAAAAAAAAGAACCAAGGAGCTTCCGGGTTTTAACCCCCAGTATCAGGGCTGCCTTTACGGAGATGGCGAAGACCAGAGGGGGTGGGTTTGAGTGTGGTGGGGTGCAGACAGGCCTGAGTTATGGGAGAGAGGTAGAATTCTGAGCACAAAGCGCCCAGGGAAAACTGCTTGCTAAATGAACATTTAAACCCCACCTAGGCTACTTGTCCTAAGGAGGGAAGTTATAGTAAAACTAAATGTATTTCACAGGAATCAGAGTAAAGAACATTTCATGACGTAATGGGTTCCTGTGTGTCTTCAAGGGAGCATCACGAGGCATAAGGAAACAAAACTGTTTTTGCAGTGACGCTGCTATGTGCACAGCCAAGCAAAGGAGAGAAATTAGGCTCACCCGTGTCTTACTCACTAATTACACCTGCACAGTTATAGTCATATTTTATAAAATATAATGTTAACATTGGACCATATGCTATCTACACTTAAGCTTTTTTAAGTTTTATCCAAATCAGTAACTCTTTCATTATGAGGGGAAAAAAAACCCACAAGTATATAAAAAGCATAGCTATAATATTGCACTTCTTAGTTAAATAGATAAATCTTTTTAAAAATGGATCACAACATAATTTCTCTTCGATGGCCCTGTGGAAACTGTTTATTCACCTTGACTTTGTTCTCATATAGTAATAAATTCCTTAATTAGATCCATATCAGGTGTTACCAGCATTGAACTGCTAGAAGAATCGAGGCTACTTGTCATAAACTGTGAACCATGTCGTATAGTTAGTGGAAGATGGTAGTGGAAGGCTCTTCCTTAGATAAATATTTTGGTTAAGTTTGTATGAAAACGGCCTCACACCCAGAAAATATCTTGCAAATATTAAAACTGGCCATATTCTATGACCTATCTATTTTTCTTTTTCCATTAAAAACATTTTAACAAGAGATTTTACCAAATAATTCATATAAAAGTACAAACAGTTCCTAAAGTTTTGTAAGCTTCTCTCTTGCCAAAGTGCTCATATTTTAGCAATCTATACACAAATTGCTTTGAGGTGACTGGGCTGCAGCTCAGTGCTAAGTGCTCACCAGTCAGTGAGAGGCCTTGGACTTTATCTCCAGCACCACAAAACCAATGTGTGTGTGTGTATAAAAAAAAAGAATTATATATATTGTTTGCCCTAAATGCAAACCTAAAAGCAACACCACGGAGGGCAGATGTGGTCTAAATCAGGAGACTGCCTAGCACGGGCCCCTCTGTATTTTTCATTAGCACCATAGCCATTCTGGCGAACTGGCAGATCTGGATAACCTGACGTGAAGAAAAAGATTAAAGTTGTAATGGTTGAGTTTCAAGTATTAAAAAAAAACTATGCATGAAGAAGACTTTTAAAGAACTGGAGGAAAAATAATTGCATAAAAATATTTTATTAATGAAATAAAACAACTCAGCAAGGTGCACGGAGTATCCCTGAGGGGCTTGGCAGTGTGCCAGGTGCCCAAGACTCTAAGAGGAGTGGGGTACAGTGTCATAGTTGGGATAAGTAGGAACATTTGTTGCCGGGAGGCTGGCAACAGTTTGCCCAGAGGGTGTTGCTGGTGAAGTGGGTCAGAGAGTCTGCCAGGAAGCCAGCAGGTGCCTCGGCCAGGAGGGGCCTGGAGGCATAGGAGGATGGCTCTCCCCGTCTGGGGAGTCACAGTGAGTTGAGCAGCTTGTACCCGAGCTGGGAGACACGTTATCATGGAGAAACTCCAAGGCAGGAGGTAGAGGCATGAGGAAATAGGAGAGAGAAAGCTATAGATCGTCTTGGAAAAATAACTGGAAAGGGAGGCCAGGTCAGAGGATTTTCACTGCAGGTCAGGTTAGGCACAGTGGGGTCCAGAGAGAAGACGGTGGATGGAGAGAGGAATTAGCATCCAGGAGCAGATTTGGGGTATCATTTTATTTAAACACCACACAATGTATACACCGTATGAAACAGCTTATGGTACCCCACTGATGGGCACAGTCTTTCGTTTTTCACCCCCCTGCAGTACTGGGGTTTGAACCCAGAGCCTTTGTGCTGAGTTACATCCTAAACCCCCTTTAAAAGTCTTACTAATCTGCCCAGGCTGAACTCAAACCTTCCACCCTCCTGCCCCAGCCTTCTAGAGTGCTGGGATTACCAGAGTATGCCACCATGTAAGGCCAAATTTTCATATGGTTACCTATCAGTTAAATAAAGAAAAAAGAAAGAAAGAAGTAAGCTAAAATCATCTCCATACTTTTAAGACACAGATGCTTCCTGATAGTGACAGTGGAAGAAAAAAATAGAGAATGTTTATTTGCTAATACGAGAGGTATCTGGTTTCTGCAGAGCTCAGAGCACCTGCGGGGTGTCGGGGTGTGGGGCCTGGCTAGAGAACAGCCCATTCACTATCTGCGTGTACTCTGCGACCTGCTGGTCAAGAGTACATTTCTCTAAGGCCTCTGTTTCATTTCTAGGAATTGAGGTGGGAATGCAGCGGGCAGTATGCCTCATTTCTCCCAGCCTTGCTATCCTGCCAGCTGTGAGAAAGTATTACTTCCGGACAAATCCTGTAGACTGACCTAGTTGGTAAAATAAGAAAGACCAGGAAGTTGATATTCTTGTGACTCTCTGTCCCTTGATCATTTTGTCGATAACAGTGCAGGGAAGTTCAAACAAATGTAGCGAGAAAAAGGTGAACAGTGCTAATGGGTTTATTTCAATGACGTCAAGGTCAGTTAAACTTGGAAGTGGCTGTTCACCTTCTCTTATGCCTGGCTTTCACCTCCTTTGAATTAGGACCATCTAATCATACCCAATTATATGGGAGATTACAAATGGTTTCTTAAGGACATGTAAAAGTTACATTTGATGGTCCTTAGCAGATTACCCAATGATGACTTTGGTTTCACTCTGTATTGAGATAGTGAAACCTTCTCTATCATCTGCTCTGTCTTTTGAAAATCTGTCTTCTTCTGTCCGTTTCCATCATGCTGGAAACAGCTCCCCAGCTTCTCTGGCCTTCTAGGATTGAATGCTGTCTGCCTTCCAAACTGCATCTCTTGTGTTGCTTTGCCTCGTGTTTTGTGAACATATATACCTTCGTTCCAGTCACGCAGTCTCTGCTCTCTAGCTTTACTGATGTTAAATATAGTTTGTTTACATATACTTTATTAAGTTAGATTTTTTTTTGGAAATAATACTGTCGACGCAGAATTAAACAGTGAAGAAATAGCTGAGATCCTGAAACCTGGAATCTGGGTTTTCCCTCTTCGCCAGCCCATGTTGCTAGACCTCGGCCAGTACTGTCTGTTCTGGGTAATAAGGAGGCTGGAAGTGAAACTTTAGCAGGTTTTAGAATTCCCCAGAGGTTTTGCTCAACACCAACTGCTGGCCTCCTTCTCAAGGGGCCAGATTGTATCTTCCTGGGGTGGAGCCTAAGAATTTGCATTTCTAGCCTGTTCCCAAGAGATGCTAATTTGCTAGGGTGGACTTGCTAGCATGGCTGAAGTCTTTTCCAGTTCCTGAATCTTGATTCCATGTTTCTCTGTAAATCATCAGGTGGGTACTTTTAGCATTTTTGTTGCACATGTTTGTACCCACCCATTTCCTCTCTCGGTTGGCACCAGGTGTATTATGTAAATATTCTTTTTTGTTCCTTCAGCCTCCCTTCAGTCTCACTCCTGTGATTTTGTTTTTCTGCTTGATCCACCCGCCCTGTCCACTAAGATGTTCTGCTCGTGTCAGTACATGTAGGTTATACCCTATGCCATTCACAGTGTGGACTTGACTTTCTTTTCTTTTTGCAATATCTACTGAAGACCAAATAGTATCTACCCAAGAACTTGCATCCAACTGTGTCTAGTTGCTGTCTGCCTCCAGCACCTTGCAAAAGTAACCTGCCTTCTGTAAGTCTTATCTGTTAAATGGGGATTATAAGAGCCTCTAGAGAGAGGGTCTTTATGAGAACCGAATGAAACAGTCATGTAAAGTGCCTCATTTTACAATTTGATACATAGTGTCAAATAAAACTGTTTGAATTGGAAAGCACGTTCAGCCTGGATCAGAGATGACACTGACATATTTATCCTAACATACTACTGTGTCAGACTTTTCAAGTAGTATTTGCTTTCACAATTAATTGGACAGAAAGGTCTGTTTCTTACTTAAGTCCATTGAAATTTACTGTAACAGCGGTTAACTTCTGAATACAAAGCAGCTGCCCTCTCTCCTTAGAGACATCTAAGGATAAAACTTGATGTTTTGTTTGTGTTGCAGTCTTTGGGATTAAATACAGGGTTTTGCCCTGAGCTTCATCCGCAGATTCCTGCCTGCCTTTTTTATTTTTTATTTTTTTGTGATGGTGGTGGTGGTGGTGGTGGTGGTGGTGGTGGTGGTGGTGATGGTGAGCCCAAACTGAGCAATTTAAGCAAGGTCCTTTCTTTAAACAAACAAACAAACAAACAAACACACCAAAGGGGAAGGGAAAGCCAGGCTTGGTGGTACATGCCTGTAATCCCAGAATTTGGGAGGCTAAGGCAGGAGGCAGTCAAGATTGACCCCAGCCAGGGCTACATAGTAAGTTAAAGGCCACCCACACTACATAGCAAGACCCTGTCTCAAAACAAACAAACAAAAAAATGTGGGTTGAGGTGGGAAGGTATAGCTCAATATGAATGCTCTGGATTTATCCTCAGTATAAGAAAGAAAAGAAAAAAGAAAAGAAAAGAGAAGTTATGAGCTCTAGAATAAAGAAATGAATGTTAGGTAAACATGACTTAGGGCATATCTCACAAGGTCTAAGACAGATAATATTACATTTTAATACCCCTGAATTCACAATGGAATCCTAAAGGTGTCAGAGTATCCTGGCGCAATAGGGAAGCAAAAGTACAAAATGAACAGGTTTATTGAGTTGAGGATGGGGAAAGGAGCCCACAACCCAGGGCAGCTGGGCGGCTCCTTCAACCAGATACAGAGAGGCTGAGGGTTATACATCCTCTGATTGAAGTGGCCATGGAGCGGACATTGGTGACGTGTGAGGAACCCATTGGAATTCTCTGTGGTACAGACAGGAAGGGGAGTCGCAATTAGGGCTGGAGAAGGAGCAGGAAGTGGTGGGTGCTCCCGCTCTGGCCTTCCGCCCCGTTAGACCCCCGCCATGACTGTACAGTAATATACTAGGGCAAGAACCTTTCAAAAGGTAGCCATTCTTTTTCTTTTTTGTAAAAGGGCACATAAAATAATGGTATAAAAATCGGTGATATTTTGGGTTCAGTAAAATGTAGAATTTTGAGTAAGTGAACTTGGTAACTCCACTTTATGGTAAATTATCTCTGTGATAGGGCCAGTTATAAACTAAATCTTCACAAAAATTTTGATTTCATTGATTATTGGCTAGAAAAGTAGTATTTTACTGGCTTTAGAGACACTTTTTTTTGAGGGGAGAAAGGGGGAAAAATGAAATGTGTTCAATCTTAGTGTGCTCTGAATTGAATCAGTCTAACCTGGTGAGGTGTGTTTCCCTTTGGATGCTGTTGATAACCCTGTTTATCTACTTAAAAGCAGTGTTCTGCTTCTGAACTTGGTCAGGTTCCGTACACTGATTGTGAAAGACACTGCCTGGCCTCAGAACATGCTTCCGCTCTGGAAGGATGGGTGCAAAGGTAGATCCCAGCTACGGGGGGGACAGGTGATTCTGTCGGAGGGCAGCCCCACAGGTTATGAGGCCGGGGCCCTTGTTCTAGCAGGGTATCCTGTCTCTGACATGGTTCCTGAGGACCAGATGTGATGGAAGATATAAATCATTCATCATGTTCCGAGTTGCACAATGGTGCCCCGCCCCTCCTCTAAGAGGAGCAGGCTGACCTCTGTCCAGCTCATCCGAGGGGCTCTCTGAAGGCTTAGGCAGCTCTTTATGCTGTGTGTGAGCGGGGTTTGGATATGGGTTGTGGGTGCCCATCCCCCTGGTGTTCATGTGTTCACATTTAACGTCCATGAGTAGGTTTTCAGAGGGCGGACACTTGACAATGGTGCTTATAGGTAGAGTCTTTGGAAGGTGATTAGACTTGGCTAAGGTCATCAGGTGGAGGCCTATCACTGGATCCTGGTGGCTTTGTAAGAAGCAGACCGGCAGGACAGGCACACAGATGTCTCCCTGTCTCCTTCCTTCTGTTGTTCCGCACCACCTGGGACTCTGACAGCAAAAAGGCCATCAGCAGGTGTAGCCCCTGAACCTTGCACCTCTCACTTAAAAATAAGCCCCGTTATATATTTATTAAGACACGTAATTTCCCTCACATTAATGAACAGTGGACTCCTATGGTGTGTGTGTGTTGGTATCACATTAGATAGAAAAGTAAAGTATCAAGCTTCTGTTGGTGTTAACAATTTAATGAAGATTGAGGTTAGGGAGAGTTATTATTTTGAAACTTCTCTTCCAAAGTTTTTATATCTTGGATGCACTAACAATGTTTGTCAAATTCGTGGAGTGGAAGGAGTGCAGAAGGTGAGGGCGGAGCAAGTGAGTGATGGCCAACTAGGAAGGAGGAAGGAAAGAATCCCCTAAACCTGTACGCACTGCTGTCTTCAGGACCACGAAGCTGGAGTAGACTCAGCGTCCTGTTCTGATGTTTAGTCCTTGGGGTCTGTTATCTTGACATATGCTCAAAAGTGAAAATGCTCCCAGGTGCAGAGAGCACAGAATTTGAGCTAGCAAGGGCGAACATTTTTGTGACCTATTTGATTTACAAGTAAAGCAAAGATGGAGGCCTGGAAGAAGCCACAAATATATTTGGGATGTATAGTGACAGAGGCTGGGACAGATTCCTCCAGGTCTCTTGGGTTGGGTCCCACGTCTGTCACGTATGATCAGGTAACTAAGAGTGTGGCGAGTAAATGTCAATGTTGTACCAGTAAAAATTCTTTGAGTTTTTATGAAACCTGTTGCCAGTTTAAGAAAAAATGGGGAAATTATTGGAGGGAAGTGAAGTATTGCACACAATTGCACAAAACCAAAGGAACAGCTGACCAAGCAAGAATGTGACGGGAAGGAACCAGGGGGACGGGGTGGTGGTGGCAGCAGCTTGTGATCTTCAATGCAAACTGCTCTTCACTCTGTCTCTGATCCAGATAGGAGGCTCCGCTGTCCCCTCCCGTGGAGGCCTCAGCAGAAACCGGACACGCTTACGCAAGCCCCTCAGACCGCTACCCCTTCTGTCCCACCCCTCCTATCCCGCTTTCTTTGTCCTTCTCACTATGTGGGAAAATTCATATTTGCTCATTTGTCTGTGAAGATGTAAAAATACTGGTGCTCAGGGCTAACCCCCAGATTCTCACCAGAATTTTAAAATCTGGGCATGTCTTGAAATCTTCCGTGTTGTTCCGGAACCATGGCCCTTCGTGGTGATAGAAAAAAAATACACAATATACAGCTGTAACTATTAGTGCAGCTGAAAATAGGTTTAAGTCAATGAAGAATGACAGATCAAAGAAGGACTGTTAAGGAACAAGATGGCACTTGTAGGTCACCGCACAGAGGCGATATTGACCGTAATGCTCTTAGACAGAGTGATTAGTAGGTGCTCCGAGTGTACTATCTCTCAGCTGATCCTGGCTTTGACCTCACTTGTAGGCTAGGTGGCAGTATCCTAAATGAGTCACCCAAGATCAACCAGCAGATTAAGATTCAAACTCAGCCTATACCCATAGTTCTTTGGCAAATACCATCACTGGCTCATCCCACACTGACCACTTCTCCAGGTTGGGTGCCCACGAAGGGCTATGCAGGGGCTGTGGTACAGATTCTCCATGTGTGCAGAGGACAAAACTGAGGGAGGTGGACTTCTACAGCCCAAGTGATGTCAGCCAGATGTTTCTGACAGCAAGAACTGCTGAATGCTAGTATGCACTTCCCAGGGAGACGAGAGAATGAGAGGAGGAAGAGCTCAGTTATTGCATGAAATGCAGAACTCTCTGGCCCTCAGGCTAACTCAGGGAAATCTGAAAGGTGTAGCTGTGTGCCAGTTGGAACCTAAAAGCTTATTTAAAAGAGGGAAAAGAAACAGAGGCGACAATGAAGTTTTGATTTTGCCTTTTTGGAAAACTGAGATACAATGCGATGTTTGCATTGTTGGCATTTGGTAGGAATGGGAGACATGGAAATATAAATGACCTGATAATAGTGTGCTTTTCATAGAAGTGATGGAATAGACGGAGGAGGGCAGATCAGCCGTAGAGCACCTACTGAGCAAAGGGCCTGGGTTCGATCCCTATACCCTCGCTGGGAGATAAAGGGAACAGCTTAGAACAGGCTTCACCAAGTCTGGAAATCCTCTCTTCTGTCACAGTGGTTGGAAACTAGACTGATTTTAAACTGGTGGGATAGGCTATGAGTTCTTAAAGAAAGAATCTATAATCCTTTTGGGTTTAACATTAGACAAATTTGGCTTCCTGGTTTCAAAAAGAGAAAACACACCCACAAAAAGAAAAGGGCAGGCCCGTGGGAACCAGTAACTTCCTCCTCCTGGGGCTGATTGAAAATCTTAACCTTCCTCTCAGGAGGCGGAGTCCCTTCCTGTGGGCTTGAGGCTGGCTGGGAGGCGTCCAAGAGGCCACGGGGTGCTGCTGCTGCGGAGCTGAGTGGCTGAGGTGCTGGGGGGTTGAGTTGCTGAGAGGCAGCTTTTTCATTCTCCGTCCACCTGGGAAAATGAGGGGCCGGGCGGCTTTGGCTGGGGTGCCTGCGCTTTCTTTGTCTCTTCTCCCTCAATCTAACATGACTTGAAGCTGAAAAAAAATAGGTTATTTTTTTACTCACTTGGGGACAAAATCAGGGGAAAACGTGAAAGCCAATTGGAAAAGAAACATCTGCGAGTACAGAAGACGTTTTCCTTCCAAGTGCGGGCTCAGCTGTAAATAGACTAAGGCTGCGTAGCCGATGGGCTGGCTGCATGCAGCAGGGCTGGTGTGAGTCCCAGGGAGTGGGCTGGAGGGCTGGCACCAAGGTGAGGGAGTCGGGGCGCGGCCCACTGGGTTATCCAGAGAGCTGTGAAAATGGCACTCACTGTGAAGGCTCTTCCGCAAGTTTTATTTAGGGATTGTGCAGAAGCTGACAAGAGCTTCTCTTCTCTTAAGCGCGATAGTGTCACTCTAAGCGGCCTTTCTTTGTTTTAGGGCACAGGGAAGGAAACAGGACACATTGTTTACCTGCCCTGGGCCCCACATCTGCTGTTTCATTTAGTCCTCAGAGTAGTAATAACTCCATTTCACAGATAAAGAAAGGCAAGTTGGAGTAAGTGGCTTCCCGGTGCTTATATGGTCACTTCATAAATGGCAGCACCAACTTGGACTTTATTTCCCCCAACACTCTTTGATACTTCAGGAAAATTACTTTTTTTTTTCTTTGAATGCTCACAGCTTTTTAGTGAAGGGGGGATAGTTTGCTTGTTTTCGTGGTGCAGATATGTCTGGAGCTGAAATAATTTTGGAAACTAGTATTTCTTAATCATTTATTACAGACAGGGATTATGGTTAATTAAAATAATAGATTCTGCTGCTACTCACCACAGACGATGGTCCGTGGAATTACTAACTTGACTTTCGTTCCAAAAATGGTGCTTACATTCAAACAAAGGTGCTTTTATCAAAAAATGACTTGACAACCGGAAAGCTCTGCTGCGTGTGTTTTGGCAGTGGAAGTAGTAGGGTGCTCTCTACAGGGGCATGTTGTAGAAAATAGGCAGAATCCTCCCCATTCTCTAAAACCTGGTTTTGTGCATCATGGCAGAGACTTTGGGCTGAAAAAAATCTCCCATCAAAAAAAAAAATTCTAGCCAGGTCTGGTAGCATATGCCTGTAACCCCAGCGCCCAGGAAGCTGAAGCAGGAGGATTGCTGCAAGTCCAAGGCCACCCTGAGCTACACGGTGAGACCTTTCTCAATAAAATAATTTTCCTGAAGGAGTCAAAGGCTTTAGGAAGTGGGGAAATTGAATCCAACTTAGTTCTTCCAGCACAGTGTCTGCCCTCAAGGAGGAGCTTGCTGTTTAGTTGAGGTGGTAGTGTTAGTGTTCACAGATACGCAATTCGAGACCTTTGCTATACTCTGAATAAGGGTCCCCTCAAAACCCAGGTCCTGGTCATCAGCCCGCAGTGCTGTTGGAACGGTACTTTTAGGAGGTGAGGACTAAGGCACTTGGAGCCTTTGGAACCTTGTGCCTCCTGCTTTCTCTTTGCTTCCCAGCCACAGGGACACAAGCGGTTTCTCTGCCCTGTCCCTCCCGCCATGACAGTCTGCCTGGACACAGACCCAGAGGCAGCGGGGCTGGGGGCAGTCGCGGAATGATAGCTTAAACCATGGTCCAGGAGAAACCTTTCCTCCTTCTCGGTTGTTAGCTTTGTCTCAGTAACTGAAATAAAATCCCATCCTAAGAGCTGTCCTTGGGCCGGTGACTAGGTTCCAGAGAGACTAAAGAGACAAGAAATCAGAAAGAGAGACCTGTGAGCCCAGGTAGGGCTGGGTCTGAACTGAGTTTGAATTGGGAGGATTTGCCTAAGTGGGAAGAATATTTGGTGATAATGTTCTCAGAATTCCCAATGAGGAAGGTCGGGTGCTGCTGCCCTGTTCATTGTAGAGTCGCCTGCCTGTAGCAGGACTATTATGGTGGTAGCCACACAGGTGACACCAAGACAGATGTCATTTGGTCAGGGGCTGTGAGTGGCAGGGTGGTTGAGATTTTATTCTGTTGGAAATGGTAGTGATGGTGACCACAGTGTGAGATGCGATGGTGTCATAGTAATAATATTTTGCATCTACTCTGCTGGGAATTTTTTATTCAGCAAATGTTTACAGAACATTTACAGGTGCCAAGCTCTCTACCTTTACTGCACTACAAAAATCTCTGCTCTTGTGGATTCATGTTTATGTGAGAGACATGATCAAATAGGTAGATGTTTACACCGACATTACAGAAACATATAAAGAGAGCGGGGTGGGGAGTAGAAGTGGACGGTCACACCACGGTTTTAAAGCCTGGGTTTGTGTGTGTCATCCATTCAGGTAAATGAAAGAAAATAGTCTGGAGAATGTTGAATATAAAGTGACAATATGGAAATGCAATTCATAATGACAGTATAGCAAGAGTAGTAGAAAGACTGTGCCCTGGGAGTAAGCTAGTAGCAACCGTAACAATCCAGAATAGTTGTCTCTAAGATGGACCTTGAAAGAAGACCAAAGTGGACAGAAAATCTGAAGTCATAATTTTTCTGTTGCGCGCTGTTTTCTAAGCCTAGGAACGGAGCAAAATTGTATTGCAAAAGTGCCAAGGCTTGCTGGAGTTGATTCTAATTAATAAAATGTGACACAGAGGTAGCAAAGACAGCTGAGATTTTGAACGGTGGGTGATTCACTACAATGAGAAAAACGAGAAATGTTCCATAAAAATGCAAATTCAACAGAATTTTCTATTATGCCATTTAAGAGGTTTAAGAATTTCTGAAACTTTTAATATGCTACAGAGACACAAAAGTGATAATGCACTACATTTGACCATTAGAGTGTGTGTGTGTGTGTGTGTGTGAAGGAAGTCTTGCGGTATTGCGCAGGCTGGTCTTGAACTCCTAGGCTCGAGCAGTTCTCTATCTCAGCCTCCCAAGCTGTTGATTCTATTAAGCGTCTACCTCCATCCCCGCTGGAATTGTTTCTTGTATGATAACCTGAAATGTTTACTTGTCCCTTTACTTTAAAGAATTAAAGTTTCCATTTCATGGGAGGGAGGGGATGCAAATGTCTGAGCCTAACCGGCGTGTCCTAGAGTATTAATCCTCCCTGAAAATCGGGAGTAGCAGAAAGACTGCGCCCTGGGGTCCAGCTAGCAGCAACTGCGATAATCCCCCCGGGGTGTAGGCAGTATGGGAGGTGAAGGTGGCAAGTCCAACTGCCAGGAGCCTTGTGTCTTCTTCCTGGGGTGCACCTGCCCAGGGACCCCACACACTCCTGTCTTTCCCCTCAGCTGCTCACCCTACTGAGCTCACTTCTGTCCCAACCCGCCAGCTACTACTTCCTGTTTTTAAGAACTGCTGGTTCACAGGGTCTCAGGTATTCCTGGTGCACAGCACTTTGGGGGTAATTTTTTCAGGGCAACCCAAGAGCAGAAGAAATGCAAAAAAAAAAAAGTTCACTTAGTGTGCAGTGAGGTCCAGAAACTTAATCGGTTTTGGCTGGCGGGATATAGTACCATTTGAAAAAATAATACAGACACATTGAAAGGGAAAAATTGTGTCTGTGATATTAAGTGACTATAATTGTTCGCGAGTGGGACGTGTGTGCCTTCACACAGCTTCTGCAAGCCTGACGGCCACACCAGATGTCACTGTCCTTGTGTTTCCTGATGATTTTCAAATAATTCTTGCTTTATCATCATAGCAACAAACTCAGTTTCATGAAAGCATAGTGCTGTTAAAAGGAATAGACCATGATTTAATGTTGAAACTGAACTTACTTGAACTAGGAGCACTGATGCTGTCTGACAAGAGGTCACTGCATCTCTTTGGAAAACATAAAATATCCCGTCGCACCCTTATGACTTCCCAGGGCACCCTGGGCTACCTGGGCACCCCACCTGGAAACCGGGGCACAGGCTGCTCTAGTGAGCATCTCTCCATCTCCTACAGTGTTTACGACTATCCCTACTTTTAAGAAAAAAGCTTCCATAAGGCCATGCCCCCCAGTTTCTTCTTATTCATCTTGAATCTGCTAGGGAGCGTCTAAAGCACATGATTCTCTCCCTGTACTGCACAGATAAACCATTTGGAAGTCACCACCCTGGTTTCCTGCTTAGTCCAAAGGAAGGTTTCCAATTTTTACTTCGCTTCATTTCCTTGGTGTTTAGGATGTTGTCCCAGACTCAAACTGTGGCTTGGTTTATAACCCCTGGTCCTTACCACCTTGGTGCACTGCCACCTCTTGTATGTGCCAGACCTTGAGGGAGAAGGATTTTCTGTCTCTCACCTAATGGTAAGTTTCAGCTCCAGAGGAATGCAGCTGTTATCACCCCATAAGGTAATAATATGGGGGAGCAGGACAGCTGGGATCTCAAGGCACTGTGGCAGACAGAGAGACAGCTGTAGACTGGCCTGGTTACCCAGATACTGTGAGAGTCCAAGAGGTCACATGGGAGGCAGTGAACAGGGTGTAGAAGTAGCTTGCTGTGTTTGATTTTTGCTATTTATTGATTGATTTAATTTATTTTTGTGGCACTGGGGATTGAACCTGTGGTTTTACACATGCTAGGCAAGCACTTTACCTCTGAGGGCCATCCCAGCCCTTTTAAAATTTTGTTCTGAGAGAGGATCTCTCTAAGTTGCCCAGGCTGGCCTAGAATTAATGATCATCCTGCCTCAGTCTCCCCAGTAGGGGGAATTTCAGGTGCATGCCACTATACCCTGCAACTTTATTTTGGGAATATCTGTTTGTTTGTTTGTTTGATTGATTGGTTGGTTGGTTGGTTGGTTTTTTTTGAGAAAGGGTCTTGCTATGTAGCCCAGGCTGGCCTCAAATTCACAGCAATCCTCCTGCTTCAGCTTCTGCAGTGATTGGATTACAGGCATGTGCCACCTTGCCCAACCATTAACAGACTTTTCAGAGTAGTTTTAGAAATCGACAGAAAAGTACAGCATTCCTGAATAGCCTTCCCAACCCCCTCCCCACTAACCAGTTTCCACATGATGACTTCATGCATTAGTGTTCATGTGGTGCACTTGATGGACCAGTGCTGATCCATTAACTCAGGTCACCAGGTTTCATTAGGGTTCACACTGCATTTTACATTCTGTGGATTTTGACAAAAGGAATGAAATGTGCCCACCACCATAGCATTGTACAGAATAGTCTCAGTACACTAAACATCTTATGTTTTGTCTGTTCAGTCTTCTTCAAATCCCTAGCATCCACTCCTCTTTTTTACTGTCTTCATAGTTCTATCTTTTCAAGAATGTCATAATTGGAATCCCACAGTATATAGCCATTTGAGATTGGCTTCTTTTACCTAGTACTATGCATTTCCGACTCTTTGGGTCTTCTCATGGGTCGATAGTGCATTTCCTGTAGTACCAATGAGATTCTGTTGTCTGGATGGCCAATTTATTTATCCATTCATCTAGCGAAGGGCATCTTGGCTGCTTCCAAGGTTTGGCGATTGTGAATAAGGCTTCTATAAACATCCAGATACAGATTTTCAGCTATGTTGGGTGAATATCAGGGTGCATGACAGCTGGATCTTACAGTAAAAGTAGGTTTAATTTTGTATGAAAGTTTAAAGCTTTTTTCCGAAGTGGTTGGACCATTCTATACTTCCTCAGCAAAGAAAGACAATTGCTATTGCTCTGTATCCTTCCCTGCATTTGGATTTTTGGATTTTTGCCACTCTGTGTGTAGGTATTTCAGTATTGTTTTAATTTGCAGTTTCCAGATGACATAGGAGATGGAATATTTTTTCATATGCTTAGCTATCTGGATATCTTTGTTAAGATGTTTGTTAAGGTCTTTGGACCTATTTACATTGAGTTGTATGTTTTCCTAAGGTTAATTTTTAATAGTTCATTGTATATTTTGGATACTAGTCCGTTATCAGATGTTTTATAAATATTTTCTTCTAGTCTGTGGCTTGCCTTTTTGTGTTCTTAACAGTGTCTTCTACAGAGCAAACCTTTTTAGTTTTAATGAAGTCCAATTTAAGCATTTTTCTTTTGTAGATGGTGCGTTTGGTGTTACAATTAAAAAGCCATTAGCAAACTCACAGTCATCAGCTTTTCTCCTGTGTTATCCTCTAGGACCTTTATAATTTTGTATCTTACATTTAGATTTGTGACTGGGAATGGTGTGAGATGTGAGACTGTATTATTATTATTATTATTTTTAGCATCATCATTATTACTGCATTTTTACAAGTGGATGTTTAGTTGTTCCAGCTCTGTATGTAGGAAAGACTTTCCTTTGTCCATTGAATTGCCTTTGCTTCTTTACCAAGGTGCAGTCAGTTACATGTGTGAGGTTCTATTTCTGGGCTCTATTCTGTTCACAATATTCATTTAAATAAGTTTGTTGTTGTTATTGCTGTCATTACCTTAAATGATAATAAAATTTGTTAGTAACTAATCTTGATTTGACTTCTTTGATCCTTCATAGCCTCATAAGATGTGGATTCAGCAGACTAGATCGTATGGTCTCTTCTTTCTTTACCTCATGAGATTAGCTATATTTAAATATATAGAATTTCCCATTAAAAGATTCTGGGCCTATTTCAGCAGGTTCAGATCTGTATATATTTCACAGGTAGTAACAGGTATCTATTTAACAAGATTTCTTGTTATGATATATATATATATATATATATATATATATATATATATATATGCTGAGTTGTACAAAAATCGAATCAAATTCAATGGTTAGCTTCCCTGTTAACTTTATGGGGAAAGTTGATTTGATTTTTGTCCAATTCAGTCTGCAACCAGAATTGTGGAAAGAATTAAGTTCCTGAATTGAGGTCCCACTATAAATAAATAAATAAATAAATAAATCCATCTCTCTATCTAAATCTTGTCTTTCACTGGCCACTAAGAAGACACTGTTCTATTCTAGTCTGTAACAGACATATCAACACTTGAGGTTCTACCAGCAATTAAAACAGATTTTTCTGCCAGGCAGATTTCATCGGAGAGCATCAGGCAGCGCGTAGAGACATTTTTGCTTGTCACAAATGGAAGTTGGAGAGTGGGAGGGTAAAGTTACAAGCTTCTAGTGGATAAAGGCCAAAGGTCTTTAAATATGCTATACTATATGCTTTAAATATGCTATACTATATGCTTTAAATATACAGGATTCCCCCCCCCCCCAAAGCACTTTCTGGCTTGACCTGTTAATGGTGCTGAGGTTGAGGAATCCTATTGTAAAGAAGCAGATTTATTTATATCCATTACGTGCATATGTTTTCCTTTTAAACTGGCCTCTAGATAAGGTGGGCTTCTGTAGATTCAATGTCTGTGTCTAACAATTGTGTAGAAACTTAGGGTATGATTTAACATTCAGCAATCCTTGAGTTGTCTTAGGCTCAGTTTTACTTTTTTGATTTCATAATAGTTTGTGTTGTGTTACATGCATTTTATGGAAGCTGTTTTAATTCTTACCATGGAACGTAAACACATAATTTTATGTATATCAATATAGGTGACTGGATTGTTGATCATAAAATTCTGAGGCTGAAACAAAGTTGATGTTTGGTAACACTTCTGGGAGGATTTCGTGTGCATGATTCAGGCTCTGCTTCTGTTTCCCCTTCAGGTCCTTACACGGCCTGGCTGCCTACCATACATCAGTTTCTATGAGCTCATCTTGTCTTCATAAAGTTCCCTTTTATTGTTAAGAGAAACAAAACAAACAAGCAGAAACCCACTGTCTTCCTCTGTGAAATTTCTCAACTAAGGGTTACGCAAGTGGAGACGGGCCTGGGGTAGGGAGCTGTCACCCCGGCTGCCATGGAATTGTTGGCAGCTGGCGTGTGGCAGGACTGTTCCCTCTGGTTCCCCTGTGAGATCCCCGGCTGGTCTCTCACCATCCCTGCGCGGTGCTGCAGACTCGGCTCTTCCTCGCTGTCCAGGCCTTTCCTGGTGTCTAGTCAAAGTCTTGGGGACTGATATTTCCTATCCTTAAATTCTTCGCAAAGACTTTGGCCCCAGCTGTCCCCTCTCTGAGTCAGAATATTGGCATTTGAAAGACTCCGGCCCTGAGTTCAGATTCTCATATTTTGTTTAAAGTTTTAAGAAGTTTTCCGTTTTTGTATGTATACACGTAGCTTGTCTACATCAGAGTGACATATAAGTAAAATGCGCGAGTCCTGGATGTGGTGCGGCCGCTGCCGGGGCACCGACCTGCCCGCTTCCAGCTTTGCACTCTGGCACGCCTGGGGCTTGGGGCCTGGTTCCAGCCTTCGGTTCCAGCCTGCGCGCAGGGCGGCCTCCTGGGGCCTCGCCCGCAGCACTGCAGCTTGGCGGGTTGTTCTACACAGTACTCTAGGTTTTGTGTTTTAATATACATCAAAATACTGCGTGCAAGAGTTATGCAAATAAAGGCAAAGTCATCAGCTTGAAGTTTCCTTTGACAGTTTCTTTGTTCTGAAGGCTGTAATGTGTGTACATATGCAACTCTTCATTTAGAGACCAATTCATTTAACCACCTTGTCACAGGGATGGAGCTCAGTAGCTAAACACTGAATATCTGTATACATAATATATAACTTTTTACAGTACTTTAATTTATGTGTATCACTGTATATATTTTAAGCATAATTTATAAATGCTATACATATGTGTATTATACATACACATATATGTGTATATTATACACATATAAAATATTGTACTTTATATACATGTATGTAACTTGTACATTTATATATGTATAATAAAAATACATTATATGCATACATATAATGCATAAAATTTTTTTAAATTTTTTTTTTCTTTTTGGATGGTGCAGGGAACGAAACACAGAGCTTTTGAACGAAGGTACATCTTCAGACCCCTTTTTAAAAAAACTTGAGACAGGGTCTTGCTAAGTCACTAAATTGCCCAGGATAGCTTCCCATTTGGGACCCTCCTGCCTCAGCTTCCCAGAGCACTGAGATTATAGGCATGTGCCATAATACCGGATTTTAAAATATATATTTTAATGGAAATTTTAAATATTCAATTAAACAAAAATACCTGTAATCCCTCACTCTAGGTGAACATTATATTTTAGCATTTATTCCTTTTCTGTCACACAAACATGGTATTATGATATATATAGATATATATGTATATATATGTGTGTGTGTGTATATATATATATATATACACACTGTTTTCACCTTTCCTTCTTCTAATATATTGTGAGCACCCTTTTCTTGTCTGTGGGTGTCTATGCGTGTATGGGGGGCTGGGATTAAATCCAGGGATGAACCACATCCCCAACCCTAAGAATTTTCCAAATCCTGAAAATATAAGGATTTGTAAAGTAAGAAATAGGCTAATAAACTAAACTACAGAAATAATCATATCTCCTATTAAAACTTAAGCTACTAATTACTGTTATCTAGGTTAATACTGTCCTAAGCAGACTCAACTCATAGCTGTTAAAATTAGGACATTCTTTAATAGTCTACATAGAAATTCTCAAAAGCTTTTAAAATAATTATATTTGGTAGGAATTTTTATATAGTACTCCTAGACCATTAAAATGACTCCAACTCATCATAATTATTATAATCTTATGCTGTTAAAACTATCCTGCCTAATATAAAATTACATAGGCTTCACAACAGTTAAAAGATATAAATTTTGGTGACTCGATCATCTTAAAAATTGAAACACTAAGAAAATTCGCATTTGGTGAAATCAAGTTTAGGAACTGATCCATTTTTACGTGACCGATGACATTATTTGGCAAAGGAGCATATTTCTCTGTGGTCTTTCAAACAGTGCCCCAATAAGTATCCTTTCATACAAAGATTTGTGTATCCTATAGTAATTTTTTAGAAATAGTTTATTCCTAGAAGTGATGGTGGGGGTTAAGAAGCGCACATGTGCCAAAGGTCTTTAAGGGTTGTGTCATTTACCCTCCTCTTTCAAACCCAGTGATTGCATTTCATGGTGATAAAATGGGTTCTGGGGTGTAGAGAATAGAGGATCTCCTGTGACTGGAGGCATCACCCCACCTTCTGACTCCTCCCGCATGTTTGTCTCCTGTCTCCTCCAGGCCACAGTCAAATTACTCTCCTAATTGCTGTGCTCCAGAAACCTAACCCCCAGTGTTTACCTCATACACCTCTTTAACTATCTGTCAATTCCTTTCTGAACTCACTCTAGTAAATTCAGCGGTTAAAGTTGTAGTAAATTCAGCGATTAAACTTGTTCCGAGTGCTATGTTAAGGCTGTGCTAAATGCACAGTTTGCTGTTTGTGTAGGTCATTATTTCAGGATCTCTTAGTATCAGCCTGACTTTCCCTGTCCCAGCTAAACACCCATGTCATGGGTAACCATAACCCATGGGTCTCCCTGTGGCTGTGTCCCTGTCTTGTGATAGATGAGAAGTGGCTTCAAATCACAGGAAGATTCCACAAACTTAAGATTTGGATCACAAAGGCATAAAACCAATTCATAAAAAGGAAGCTCATTGAATAAACACAGTCTTTACCTGTTAATTAAATATTTTAAAATAAGTAAAAATAAAGAGGATACAAGCTTTACTGTGTCATAGCTCTCTTTTTTGTAATGGGGACATTTTAAGATTTAATTTTCATTAGTTAAAGTTAATATGCTGTAAAACCCATCTTTAAATGTCCAGGTCAGTGGTTTGGTATTTTCCACATTGTGTATCACTCTCTAACACCAGAACCCATCACATTTTCTGTGTAGCAGTCTTGCCAGATCTACACTCTGCCATGGAGCTGTGGGGAGAAGACTACACATTTGGTGACTGTTCTGTCTTCAGCCCTTAGAAGAGCATCAGGCAGAGGAAACACCCTTGATTTGCCAGCAGCAGCCAAATCTTTTCCAGGTGAAATAGCTTCCATTTTCCACTTCCTCTTGTTTCCCCTCCACTTCTTGAAAATACAAGCTTAGCTCATCATATTTCTCTTGCTCCTTGCTAGGGTGCTGTCTGGGTAGGGACAGGATTGCTTTCTGGCTGTTCAAGAAGAACCCAGAAATTCTCACCGTTCCTGTGTGTGGCTCTGGTTTTGGGGTAGTCTGGGCCATAGAGATGTTGAGATTTCACTGGGCACTCCTGGCCTGGGCGACATTATAGGGCTTTGAGAAACTTCTAGATCCCCTGGGAACCTTGCACAGACTGGGACAGAGGAGCCCAATATGCTTCTGTTTCTTCAGTCGTGACACTCTCCTCCGTGCTTCTCCAGTGTCAGACAGGAATGAAGCAAGAAGCAGATCCCTCCTTGGGACCTGGAGCCTCCCTCTGTGTCTAGGATTGTGGGCGCTGTACTCATCCAGAGATTTCCAAAGCTACTTCCCACCCCGCGGTTAAAGTGAGTGAGGACTAGGAGACCTCTTGGTTGCAGGTTCTATCTTAGTCTTTCCCCCGTTTCCAGACAAGTACTTCATATAAACCCTAACTTCCTCCTTTTCAGGGGGGCCTGAAGGCTCAGCCTCACTCTCAGACTGTAGATGGCCCATACAATTTGAGAAGCTGTGTCCTCTGAGAGATTGCCACATGCACTGGCTTAACACCTCCAAACCCTGCCCCTGTGACCTACAGCATATAAACCCTAGAGAGTGCGAATTTTGCAGTTGGACAAACAGAAAGCGGCAGTCTTGAGTGAGATAATTGGAGGGTCCTCTTTAGGACTAAGAAAGGGCCTGTTTCTCTTTTCACTTACATCTGAAAGAATTAAGGAAAGAAAGTATTGAGACAGAAGAGTCAGAAGTGTCCCCGGGCTTCCTCCTTGTGAAAGCTTCTCAAGGAATCTAAATGTTCCCCATCATTGGCCTAACAGTCACCAACTTGGCAGTGCACAGTGAAACCTCAGCAGCCAGTCTGCGGCCCAGCCCGACACAGCAAGACCGCAGGTAACATTCCCAGCTTAGCAACAGAGTCGGCTCCAGGTTTCAAGCAGGTTTTATGCAGTAAACATATCAGAGAGGGTTTGGAAATGATTTTGCTGGCAATAAGAAGAAAAATCTTAGTTGCTTAAGTAGAGAGTCTGACCACATGCTTTTCATCTCTCTCCTTCAAAGGGGAGTTAGAGAAACTGACAAAAGACTAAATAAACTACTTGAGACAGGAATTAATGGGGTTGGCTGTGGAGTTTTGTTCTGGTACTCTGTGGTCTTCTGTCACCCCTAGGCTAGCACGGAAGCTTTTCTGATAGGGAAGAAGCTTCCTGTCAAACTACCTATCAAAGCACCAAACTACCTGGGTGCTTTGATAAGTAGTTTTGAGAAAGCATTGCAATTCTTTGATAGTCTCATTTCTGAAAGTGAAGTAGGAAGGAAAGCAGTTGAAGTAGGTCTGAGGTTTCTGCCCTGGTGGGCAAAGTAAGTCTCTCAAATGATAGAATTGGTACTGAGTGCAAGGGCGGAAGGGGAGGGCCCTGCTGTAGGACGAATTCCTGCAGATGAGAGTCGAGCTCACCTTGGAGTGGGATCAGTGCCGTCCTGTCTGTTCCCTTGGACTTCCTTTCTCTTGTATGTTTCCAAGCTCCCTAAGGTAGGAAGCTGTTGGAAGTGAGCTCCCTCTACTCAGAGGCAGTCTTGGGAGGGTAAAGAAGTGCAGCTGTAACAACTGGGCTCTCATCGTACTAAAAATCTTTTGCACATCAAAAGGAATCATCAACAGAGTGAAAAGATAATCTACAAAGTGTGAAAAATTTTGACCAATGGTGCCTCAGACAAAGGATTGACTTCTAGAACATGTAAAGAACTGAAAAAAATCAACCCACCCCCAAATTCAAAGGTGCAGTCCAAAAATGGACATCTGAAGAGAATACGCATTTCTCAGATGATGAAATACAAGTGGCGAATAAATATATGAAAAAATGGTCAACATTGCTGGTCACCCAAGAAATGTAAATTAAAACAATGCTGAGATTCCACCTCACCCCAGAAAGAATGACTGTCATCAAGAAATCAACCAGTAACAAATGCTAGAGGGGCTGTAGGGAAAAAGGTAGCCTTCTCTACTGTTGGTGGGAGTGCAGACTGATACAACCACTGTAGAAATCAATGTGGAGATTCCTCAAAAAATTAGGATTAAAGATTCCATTTAAGGCCGGTGATTTAACTTAGTGGCATAAGTGTCTGCCTTGCAAGTGTGCTTCATCAGTTTGATCCCTGCTACCAAAAAAAAAAAAAAAAAGATTCCATTTGACCCAGCTAATCCCCTTCTGAGTATCTTCCCATAAGAGCTAAAAATACACCACAGCAGTATATGTGCACCCATGTTTACAACAGCACAGTTTGTCATAGCCAGATCTTGGAAACAACCCAAAAGCCCATCAACGGAGGAATGGGTAAACAGGATGTGGTCTTTTCATACAGTGGAGTACTGCTCAGCCATAAAGAAGGATAAACTAGAGAGTTTTATAGGTAAATGGATGTAACTTGAGACCACATTCATAGGTGAAATAAATCAGATTCACATCTGAAACATCTTAGTGTCTCCCCGGTATGAGAAATTGGAAGAGTAAATAAGGTCCAAAATGTATAATAGATAGAGGGAAACGGGAAAAAATTGTTCAGTAATAAAAAGGAACTAGGGTGGGCAGAAAGAGAAAGGAGGAAAGACAAAAGGGCAAATGCAGGTTAGCTGTGCCTCTAGTGTTTCTCAGTTCACTGGAAAGAAAGGTTTGTGCTAATATTGTTTGGAGAATTTTTTATGCCCTTTTCTTGAAGTCTGAATAACTACTTTAAAGATAAGACAGAACATATTAACTTTTGCTATTCTCCTATTACCTTGTTATGAAATTTTGTTTTACTTTTTGCCATAAAGTAAAATTATGTATGACGACTTTGAAGCCAGATGAAGCGCGTTCCAGTTGTATCTGAGGCCCTGGGCTCTTTGGCGCGGAGCCCTGTTGGAGCTTCACTTTCCTCATCTGTGGGGTACTCTCCCAGAGCGGCCACGTTCCTCTCCTCCCTGTTCTCCTCCCTCACACATTGTCTCCAGACTCGGGGACAGACACAGTTACTCTGCCCCTGGGAACACTGGGTGTTGCAGGGTCAGGAGAGAGGAGATCAGACTACAGAGCTTTCCTGGAGCCTTTGATGAGTATTTCACTTGCTCTGGGAAGATCCAACACCATTAAAGCACTCCATGTAGGAAGGGGGAAAAGACGCGTTTGGTGGTCACTAGAAAAAAAGCCAGAAGCTTATGTCACGATAAACACAAGTATGACACCAACACAGTTTACCTTATGGATTTTTATAAGCAAGATATTTAAGAAGTCAAATCATACTAATATCATTTTAAAGTGTTAACTATATGAGCAATTCATAGACTCATGTTCTGGGATTCATAACCTTAGAACAGGTCAGAGAGGAGGGGAGGGGAGGGAGGGGCGCGGAGAGGAAGGAGACTCAGGATACTCTGTTTTCCTTCGCGGGTGAAAAGTGACATCTGATGTTCAATTTTGATTCCTTTAAATTCTGCCAATGTGAATGATGACTAATTTTAAAACTTTTATGTGGCAGAGAAGAGAAGGCTACAGGGTAGAATACCTGCTAGTCCGCCCAAATTTGATACAAGATTGATAAGCATCAAGATGGACTGTTTATAACAACCAACGCTAGTGTGACAATCTTGATGCCCTGTGGAGGTCCCCAGAAGCAGAGTCCAGGTGCACAACCGTTTTGTTGAGCAAGTGAGCGGTCTCCAGGCTCTGTAAGTCTACAGCAGAGGCACAAGGGTGGCAACAAGTAGCTACAGTCTGCAGTTCCAGAGTCTGCTTTTGGTGGTTGCTGTTTTTTTGTTTTGTTTTTAGTGCCAGAAATTAAACCCAGTGTTTTGGACATGCTAGGCATATACTCCATTACTAAGCTATATTCCTAATCCTTTTTATTTTTATTTTGAGACAGGGTCTGGCTAAGTTGCCCAAGTCAGCTTCAAACTTTCAATCTCCCTGTCTCAGCCTCCCAGGTAGCTGGGATTATAGGCATGTATTACTTTTTGTTTCAAATCATTCTTTTTAAATTTTTTTTTTATGTGAAAGAGAACAAAACAAAACAAAACAGAGCAAAGCAAATCAGAACAGAACAGAACAGAACAGAACAGAACAGAACAGAACAGAACAATACAAGCAATCCAGGATTTCAAAACAAGACATTGAGAAAGAATGTCTCTTGTTTTCTTCAAAATAGCTGTCTATACCTTGACACATAATAAAATCAAACCAAACAAAATAGTATAAAACCAATCAAAACAAAAGAATGAAAGCATTATGGGACTTCAAAACAAGACAATAGGGAATCAACAGTGGCTACCATAATGTTTCTTGTTTTCTTCAAAATAGCTACCCATACCTTCACATACAATAAAATCAAATAATAGAAAACAGACCAAAACTAATCCAAACAAAAGAATGAAAGCATTATAGGACTTCAAAGCAAGATGATAGGAGATCAACAATGGCTACCATGTCGCATTTTTTTCAAAATAGCTCTTCATACCATCACACATAGTAAAACCAAACCAAATAAAACAGAATAAAACCAATCAAATAAATGAATGAAAGCATTGTAAGACGTCAAAACAAGATGATAGGAAATCAACGATGATTACCACAGTACATCTCATTATGTTCAAAATAGCTGCCCATACCATCAGGCAAAGTAAAATCTAACAAAACAAGACAGAACAAAGCCAGACCTAACAAAATTGTGAGAACAGTACAAGAGTTCAAGACCAGACAATAAGAAATTAATCGTGGTTACCACCTTCCCCTCCTTCCCCTCCTAGGTGTTTCCTCCCCTTTCACTTTTACAGGATTTATTGAACTCTTTGGATCCCACTGACTCCTTCTGGTTTTTATGCAAGGGTTCACTCATATAAATTCAAACTGTTTTGCCCATGAACGTGACCTTCAGTTGCATCCATTCAACCTCTAAGAGCCTTGAGATTATCCTACTTTGTGCTGGGTAACTTTCCATTATATGAAAATAGCATATCTTTCTTATCCATTCTGCAGTTGATGGGCAAGTTACTCTTGCTTTTTACTGGTCTCCTGTCACACGGAACATTTGCTTTCTCTCCTTTGATTTTCAGTCTATGAATTTCTTTTTGTGTTTCTTGTATACAGTGTATTGATGGATCTTCTTTCTTGATCCACCTCCCTCTGTTTCTTTTTACTGCTGAGTTGAAGCCATCTATATTAATAGTTACAACCAGCATACATTGGTTTGTCTCTCCCTGCTCTTCTCTGGCTGTTGGCCTCCACTTTTCCCCTTCATTCAGTTGCCTATCTTGTTTGGTGATCTTCCTCTACTGCAGTTCCTGGAACCATGGTCATCTTTATCTCTCTCTAGAATATCCTTCAGCGCTCTCTGTCGGGTTGGGTTAGTGGTCATGAATTCCTTCAGTTGTTCTTTATCATGAAAGTATCTTATTTTTCCATCAATTTCAAAAGATAGTTTTGCGGGTACATCAATCTGGGTTGGAAGTTATTTTCTTTCAGGGTTTGAAACACTTCACTCCAAACTCTTCTTGACTTGGCGGTTTGTGTTGACAAGTCTGCTGTGATTCTGATTGGTTTTCTTTTATCGGTGCTCTGTTTCTTTTCTTTAATAGCTTTTAATATTCTCTTCTTGTGCTGAATTTCTGGGATCTTGATTATTATATGTCTGGGTGTAGATTTACTTTCATTATGGCTAGAGTTTTATATACCTCACTTATCTGTATGCCAGATCCACTTCCCCTGTTTGGGAAGTTTTCTGCTGTTATTTCTGTAGATAGCCTTTTTCTTTCATTCATGTTTACCTCTGCTTCTTCACTGATACCTATCACTCTTAAATTATTTTTTGTCATTTAAATTATTTTGCATCATCTTGCAGCCATTGAATTATTTCTTGGTTCCTTGTTATTTTTAAGAGATCTTTCCTTTCATGACCACTAGCTGCAATCCTGTCTTCAAGGTCTGAAAGTCTATCTCAGTCTCTTTTCAAGTGGTCTTGCCAGCTTTCAATTGACTTTTTAATTTCCTGGATATCTTTTTGAATCTGTTTCATGCATTTTAATTCCTTTCTATACTGTCTATTCAAGGTTTCTATCATTTTCCTATGCTCCTCTTTTTTTAATTTATATCTTCTTTAGATATGCTGAGCAATTCTTTCAGTATGTTTGTGATTTCTTCTTTTACCAGAGACATTATTTCTGATCTGATTACTTTTACAGTCTCATGAAGTTGTTTCCTTACTTCAGATGCTATTCTCTCAGAGATTTCAGGTGTGTGACTTCCATTTTCTTCCATGACTGTATCTCCCAGCCTTGTTTTCTATGGGCTGGAGGTCTGAGACTTGTCTTTTGCTCCTTTGTCTTGACATTCTCCTGGGTTCCCCCCAACAAGCCCTTGCGGGGCCCCAGGCACTTCCCACGTTGGCTGCCCCTCTGTGGCGTAGGGGAATGGGTCAGGCACCTGGCTCTCTGAGGCAAGCTTCTCCAGACCTGTGCAGCTCTACTGAGACTTCCCTGATGGCCAGGCGTATGTGTAGTGGGACTGCTTCCCTTAGCCTGTGTGACTACATCAGGACTCCCTCGATGGTGGCAGGCACACAGGGAGCCTGCTTGTCTGATTCTCCTGCTGAGTGATGACTGCCTGAAGGAAGAAAGAGCCTCCAGAGGTGGCCTGCAGGTGCACGGGGCTTACTTGGCTGCATGTCCCAGTTCCCACTGGCTGCCTGCAGAAAGCAAGCCTTCCAATTGGGATACAGGCATATGCCACTATATTGGATTACTTTTTGTTTTAAATCATTTTTTTAATGTTCAAACGTCCTTGAATAAGAAAGAGCCACCACTGATGGATATGTGTTCTCATGAGGAAATTTCTGGAAAGAGAAGTCAGCAGCCTCTCTGTTGCAGCTGCTGGTGTAGATGTTGTTTGTGTCCCTCATGAGCAGAAAGGTCACCCAGCTGCCTGGATCTCTTCAGACCATAGGGTTGAGCATTCCTAAGGAACTTCCCAGGGTTGTATTTGCATGTCACCCTTCAGTGATTAGGATTATTTTAAACCAAAGACTTCCCATATAAAATGTACCTGTATTTGCTGTTTAAAAAGTGTACTGGAGGCATTGTCAACTATGTATCATCCACAGCACTTTTGTCTACCATCAGTGGACTTAGAATTCTGGCTGGGGACACACTTCGCCATGAAGAGCTCAGTCCTCTTCCTCTCTGCTGGGTGACTCATATAACCTTTGGCCTTTCCTGTCAGCAAACTTGAGCAAACATGCAGTTCAGTTACACAGATGTACTACCCATGGTGTGACCACATTCACACTCTCTTCTTTTCGTTGCTTCTCATTTTCTGTTTTCATTTTATTAACCTCATTATTGACTTTTTGTGTGATAGTTTCATATGCATTTGAGGAAGGTAGGCTATGAAAATAAGTTCTTTGTTAGCATTATTAATGAAACACAACTTGCAAAATAGCTATCATATAGCAAAGCAGTAAGAGTGCAGGCTGTGGAATTAGTGCTGACCTTAGACTTTGGACCAAAGTGGAGTGTGATTGACACCCAGCTCTTCCACTCAGTAGCCACTCACTGAGCCTCTCGAAGCCTCGGTGAGGTAGGCATAATGCCTTAAATGAGATGTGCAGCATGTGGTAAATGCTTAATTAAATAATACTAAAGTGCACATCATTGCAAAGTATAGTTCATAGCACTTGGGAATGAGTAACTGCATTCTTAGGTATTGTCAGGCTTAGATTGCGTTTTCTAGTCTTCTGATACCTTCCTGTAGCTTCAGCAATTACAAGACCTGGTTAGCGTCAGGGCTGTGGATCACCACATGATAAGAAGTGCTCTTCAGGGTTTCTTTCTGAGCTGCAGGACTTCAGACCTGAGCTCTGTTCCTGATGGGCTGACCAAAGGCCATCGCGAGGTCGTGATAATTCTCCATAGAGAGTGCCATTTCCATTTTATATCTACGATACATACATTAGGTTCTCAATTATCCATGGTGCTAGCAAGCACGAGGAGACAAACTGAGCATGAAAAAATGATGATCCATTAGTCTGGTGCTCTTGGGTGACACCCTGAGTCCGCCCACCTTTTTATTTTATTTATTTATTTCCATCATTCCTGTTCCCGAGGCCACTGCCCCCTGGCTGTCGCCATCATCTCTTCCTCTGGACACTTCTGGACTCTAGGGTGCGGGTTTTCCGGTGCTAGCCCACCCTGCCGTCCTCGTTTCCTGTCGTTCTCTTTCAGACTCGAGGACTCCATCCTTCATTCCAATTAGAGAGTTTTCTGTGGCTCCCTCTTGCCAGGCTCCCTGGCTTAGCACAGAAAGGGTGCCCGACAAGGAGTTTGCCCATCTCTCTCATTTCTGGCCTTCAGGCACACACAGACGCTCCACTGGGTTTCTAACACGTCAGTGAATGCTTTTCTACAGAATTGTTCCTAATATCCTCGTATCTTCTCCCATCCAACTTTGTGCTTTGAAATTTTGAGATCTGCAGAAAACAATGAAAGAATCTCCTCTCCGCTAGATTTACTAATTTTTAAACATTTGGACACATTTGCTCCACCCTCCACACCCCACCATTGTGACTGAAGTGTTAAAATCTGCTGAGGCCTTAGTCCTAACCCCCAAATACCTCCAGCTGCATGTTCTGCGATGTAGAGGAAGCCAGCCCCACAGGTGCACAATGCCACTGTCACCAGCCAAAGGCTAACAGCTCCCTGGTGTCTTTCTCAGACCAACTCAGACTTCCCCAGTTAATCTCAGCTATGTGCTTCCAGTCCTCTGCCCATGGGATTCAGTAAGGTCCACACATTGTCCCCCTAATGTCTCTGTTTCTCTGTGTCTCTTTGTCTCTGTCTCTGTCTCTCTGTCTCCCTCTGTAGTGAGGACAGAACCCAGGGCCTCAGACATGCTAGGCAAACTCTCCAGCACTAGTTACTGGCTGGCCCTGCAGTTCTTCCATACAGAATACTTCAGCCTCTGCCCCTGCCATGGACAAATCCAGCTGCTCATCTTTAGTGTACAGAACATTCCAGATTTGTTCAAGTGTCTTATTCTTGTCTCTGTCCTGTATTTCCTGCAAATCCGAAGTGAGTGCTAGAGACCTCTGCTTCACTCGCTGTATTTTAAAATGATAGCCTGAGGTGGGTTTCGCCCCCTTTCTTTTCCCTCCTGTACCTTTTGATCCTAATGACCTGATAGCTGGCCCAAGCACCAAGCACGGCAGCCCAAGCCACTGAGCACATTTGTCTGTTCCTTCACTAGCTGTGCTCTGAGCACCTGCCGTGAGTGCTGTGTTAGTGCTGGGAATACTACAGGCAGCCACAGAGACGGCCGGTGTCCTAACCACTTCCATTCGAACCGGGAGGGCTGACTGGAGAGAAACGATGGAACTAGCAGGGAATATGGCAAATAAGAGTGTAGATGGCAGCCGGGGTTGGTGGTGCACACCTGTAATCTTAGCACTCTGAGAGCTTGGGCCAGGAGAATCACAAATTTGAGCCCAGCCTGGCCAATTTAGCAACTTGACAAGATCTGTTAAAAAATAAAAGGTTTCTAAAAATGGCTGGGGAGGTAGCTCAGTGTCCAGGCTGTGGGTTCAATCCACAGTACCATCAAAAAAAAAAAGAATGCAAATCATGCAATGGGTGGCGCATGCTCTTTCTTTCACTGTCTGGGGCAGTGACCTGAGGAGAGAAAGACATACACAGAGGCCAGGGGCCTCAGCTGCAGGGGCCTCAGCTGCAGGCTGGGAGGGGCGCTATGTAAGGGGCTGGGGTACAGGGTCAGCCAGGGGGACCCACCCAAGGCTCCTCTGCCAAGAGCTTGCCTGTGCCGTGCACAGGGGTCGGCATTTCCAGGACTTTGCTATTAACATATTTACTCATTTATAAAGCACGTGAGGGCTGATCCGTTAGGGGAGGTAGCTGAGAAAAAGAACTCACGTGCTCATTTACAAATCAATCCTAAAACTCGTCTTGCTGATTCCCAGACAGTCTCTAAATCCTATTTGCATTTCAGAAACTTTAACCTACAGGAAAAAGACAGAGCACTGTTTTGAATTAAAAAAAAAAAAAACGTACTTGCTTCCCCTTTATTTTGGGAACTGCCCCTGGCTGGTTTCAGAAAGAGGTGTGGCTGTCTTTTAGAGCTTCATACCTAGCAAAGGAAATGATAAATAAGTCCTACTCCTCCCCAGGTCAGCGGGTGGCCTGCCGGAGGACCAGACGGAGAGAGCCGGTGCAGTGGCAGCCGGGCAGTGGGGACAGAGTTCCGAGACAGCCCTGGAGGTTTCTTAGCAAAGCTCCTCCTGGCACTGACTGGCTCACACTATTTCTCCCCAGCTCTAAGTCATCTTTCTGTCCTCGGAAGGTCTGAGGACTGAACCCCAGACTTGACAGTGATCCCCAGTGGGGAACACCAAGCCCCACTGAATTGCTCCTGAAGAATTTCCTAGAATGTGTGCAGAGAATCTCTTCTGTAGGAACCAGGCCCTGTAGGACCTTCTGAGGGAAATCATGCAGATATTTTGTCTTTAAAGTGTAGGTTCGGCCTGAGGTGCACAGGTGTCTCAGGGTATAAAATCACGGCACCGGCAAGGTGCCAGTGTGCCCTCCCCCCAGGCCTTCCCTGCCTGCTTCTAGAGGACAGGGCTTCACGGGTTGAGCTGGCTCCTGACGCGCCATGTCACCCTGCATCGTGGCAGCTGCTGCACATGATGTTACCTCTTCCGGATCCCCCTGCCGACTGTCACCTGGCTCGGGTCTCTCCTGTCTCAACTCATGGAGCAGCTCCTTCCTGAAGCTTCCCTGACCACCTGCTTCTCTTCCTGAGTTAGATGTCTTTCCTCGGGTCTTGTGCAGCCACCCTCCGTTACTTGTCTCTTTTGCCATAATTTAAATTCATACATCTTCGCCACAAAAATACAAAAATCTGAGCCGGAGATACAGCCCAGTGTCACAGTGCCCACCGGGCAAGCGTGAGGTCCTGAGGTTGATTCCTGGTACCCAAAAAAACCAAAACAGAACAAAAATATTTAGAATAGGAATCATGTTCTGGATGACAAAAATTGATGCTTAATCAATATCTATGAATGAATGAATGAATGAATGAGCAAGCAAACTTGTTTGTATTTGTGTATGATAAAGAATTAAAATATATTCCTTTTACTCTCCCTTAGTGGAGAGATTTCTAATGAATTGAAGCCAGTTCTGGAATAGTAACACAATGTTATTGTTTTTATATTCCAACAGGAAATATGGGATGTATAAAATCAAAAAGGAAAGACAATCTGAATGACGATGGAATAGATTTGAAGACTCAACCAGTACGTAATACTGACCGAACTATTTATGTGAGAGACCCAACGTCCAATAAGCAGCAAAGGCCAGTAAGTAGATAGTCTCAGGGGAGAATTCCCACCGCAGGATCAAAGTATGGCTGCGATATATAATCTCCCACCTGTGATACATGCATGCAAATAATCACACTGAATACTCAGACCCCAAATAATTGCTGAAATGCTTCATAAATTAATCATCTGAGGAACATGTAAGCAGTTTTAGGAGAACTAAGCCAATTATTGGACAGTAGTTAGGCATCTGGTCACATTCTCCTGTGTAGAGAAAACCATCTTTCTTGTTACTGGTGGTTTCAATATAAAAGATTTTCAGGCTTCAATATAAAAATTTAAAATACATTACATAAAGATGTATAGTTACTAGAACTATGTAGTATGTAAATATGATGAATAGAAAGTAAAATAAGAGGAATTTGAGTCACAGAGAGTCTTTTTGTAGACCTCAGAGGTCTCTTTCAAAGCACCTATTTGTTTCTGGTACCAAATGCTATAGCCTTATATACTTTAAACCCAAGATTTCTTGTTTGTTTGTTATTTTGGCTTTGTTCTTAAATGATGAATGAAGATATCCTTATTCAGAAAAATAAGACTCATATGAAATTGTGTCCATTTTCTCCTCTGGTTCAGAGGAAGGGAGATTAGGACTCAAGTGAGAAAGCAGAAATGTGAACACATTGAAAATCTTTCAGTTTCCTCATATCCACCCTAAGTGTTTTTATTTATGCCTTCTGTGGTCACAGATGCCCTCGCTTCATGAGCCAGTTAGTGTGGCCTCTGTGACCATAAATAATACCCTTAACCTCGCCAGATATGCCAGATGCATGCCATGGACTGACTGTAACTGGGTCTAGTCAAGAGGTGGAGTCGCATGGCTGCAAATCCAACACTGTAGGAAAAGTTTTGTAGGAAAAGCAGTGGTATAAGAGTCATGTACAGTGTATGTCTTTAGGCCAAAAGGAATTACATGTAATAAAAAGCTGTTAAGATGTGTTGGGTGGGGAACTCTGTGCTTGTAGCCCTAGTTACTTAGGTGGCTGAGACAGGAAGATCACTTGAGCCTATGAGTTCAAGATCCAGCTCAGGTAACAGTGAGATCTTGTTAGGGGGAAAAAAAGCCTTAACAATGTTTGTCAGTTAAGTCTCTGATATTTGCAAATCCTCTTGCTGCTTTTAATTAATTTCTCCTCTAATTATTGCCTTTGAATCACATAAAATAAATCATATTTCCTAATTATGCAAATCTGAATGACTAAATCTTTTAAAAATCAACATAGAACTTCTTTGAGTAAGTCTTGAAGGATAATATAGGCCCATAGATTTTCTGATCATTCAGTATGATCATTTTCCCTCATTTGAATTAGAGATTTTAGAGACTGAATTTCATAAAACAATTAAATTTAAGTGTTATCTATTTTCTTCCCATTCCATGAAATCACTTTAATCAAGGGAACGAAAAGGTCACAGCTGCTGGTGCAGGCACCTGGCAGCACCTTCCCTAGACAGGCCGCAGGACCTCACGGGGCCTCACTGTGACGCTGGGAGGGAGAGGCGGCCTGTGGTGCCTTCAGGGCCTCCCCGGCTGCTCGCTTTCTCACTGCAACGGCTACGATATCCGGGGATGGCCTCCGAGTCACGGTGGAGCCTGGGTCAGCTCAAGAGGACCTTGCACTGGCTGGGATCTGCTCCAGCTGCCAGTGACAGCCCTGCCACAGGGCTTTCAACGCGTTCAGGAAACGTTGAAACGGGCTGGTGTGATAATCCTGCGGAATTATCAGGGCCCAGATGCTTCTGTCTTTCCTTCTGCCGTCCCTGGTGTTTGGTTTCCATGGCTGCTGGGGCTCCAGCCTCCCCTCGTGACTCAGCGGAGAGAAGGAAGCAAGAAAAAGGATGAGGCCCTGGAAGCACCATGCAGCCCTGAGCTGCTGGGCACTCCCTCCCCGTCTGCATGGGGGCTTGCAGGAGGCCACCGAGCCGGGCGAACTGCAAATCAGATCATGTGAAGGTTCTGTCACCAAACGAGGGAGAACCACAAGGGGGTGGGCGCGTAGCAGCTGCTGCCCAGAGCCCTGTTCAGTGTCCACCAGCACCGGCCAGTGGTCCTTTTAGAAGGAAGAGCAGTGTCTCCTGCAGGTTGCAGTCTCACCCTGTGGAATCCTCTCTGTGTGCTGCTCTCAGTCCAGCTTACTCACTTAGCAAATTCAAACCCGCTTGCTGCCGTTAGGAAAAGAATGCGCAAATGCATGTGAGTAGAAAACGCTAAGTGTAAATCATTTTTTTAAACAAATATTCTCTTGTAGGTTCCAGAATCTCAGCTTTTACCAGGACAGAGGTTTCAAGCTAAAGGTATGTTTTCTTAGCAACATAGTTAATGGTTCTTTCTTACTGTTAGAGCCCCTAGAAATGGATCATCCAGGGGTTTGTATTTCTTTTTCTTGTGGAAAAAATATATAACATGAAATTTCCAACTTTAACCAGTTTACTTGTCAAGTTCAGTGGCAGTGTGGTGAGTTGTGTAACCGTCACCAGCCTGAATCTGAGGACTTCTTCAGAATCCCGGATTGAAACTCTGTGCCCATTAGATGCCACCTCCTTGTATTCACTCGCCTGCTGCTCTTGGAACCACCCCGGTTCTTTCTGTCTTTGTGGGTTTCATTATTCTAGGTGCCACATGGAAGTGAAAGCAGGTATTTGTGCTTTGGTGCCCGGTTTATTTAACTCATCATAGCATTCTCAAGGTTGGCTGATATTGTAGCATATGTCAGACCTTCGTTTCTTTTTAAGGCTGAATAATAGTCCACTGTGTGGCTATGCCACATTTTGTGTATCATTCACTCACTGGTGGACATTTGGGTCACTTCTACCCTCAGGTGTGTGAATGATGTGCCGAATAACACAGCTACATCATTTGATTGCTGGTATATCTTTGCAATCCATAATAATGACACTCCTTGGGGGAGCTGGTACATATACATACGCATTTCAATCATCGTTGATTCCCTCTGACCTGCGCTTCCGTCTTTTTCCTTCTCTAAATCTTTTTCTCACCTTCCCCAAGTCTACCTACTTGTTTCCTTGTTTCCTACCATCTTGTATTGTGACTTTTAAATTATTTATATTTTGTGTTGCTTATATAAAAGAAACCATGAGATATTTGTTACACTGATGCATTTAGCATTATGGTCTCAAGACACACACATTTTCCTATAAAAGACTCAGATTTATTCTTCTTCGTGGCTGAGTAGTACTCCATCATGTGTGTTTACCACATTTTCTCCATCCATTCATCTGTTGATGGGCATATAGGCCCCTTCTGTGACTTGACTATAATTTTGTGAACTGTGCTGCTATACGGGTATCACTGTAATATGGTGACTCTAGCTCTTTCAGAAAGATACTGAGAAAAGGAATAACTGGGTCAAATAGAATTTCTATTTTAATTTTTTGAGGCGTCTCAGTACTGATTTCCATAGTGTTGATACATTTCCACCAGCAATACAGAAGGGCCCCTTTTCCTCACAACCTCGCCGGCATTCAGGCACATTCTTTCTTAGATACAGAGTTAGAACTGCAGCTCTGGCAAACGTGACTTCTGATAGTGAATGCTGTGAACAATCCACAGAGAGCGTTGCGCTGTGGGCCTCAGCTCTCCCTCGCCCTGCAGGCAGGGAGGCACGTTCGCGTCCCGCCCGCCACCCTCTTCAGAACCTCTGCACATCCTTTGTGCCACATACGGATTTGTTAAGTCATTTCTGCAGATTTAGTCTTAAAAGCTTTTGCTTGTGTTCTTCATTTCTAGATCCAGAGGAACAAGGGGACATCGTGGTGGCCTTGTACCCATATGATGGCATCCACCCAGATGACTTGTCTTTCAAGAAGGGAGAGAAGATGAAAGTCCTTGAGGAGTAAGTGCACCCAGGCATCTGCAAGATACACCTCTGTTTTGCTTCCAGGGCCAGAATGACACCCAGACCCCCTTCTCATAGTGGGCATGAGACCCCATAACCCTTCAGGTGCCCCTGAACTTAGCAGCAGAAGGAGTAGGGCCGAAGGGATCGCCCTGGTGAGTCCAGTGTGAACACTCTCCACGAAGTTCGAAGGGACTTCGATGGAGATACCAGTTTCTCCGCCAAGCTGTCCTGCCTTGGGAAGTTTGGGTGTGTGTGACACCTGCAGGTTCCTTTAGGTGGCTGTTTTAATGGAGTCATGTTGCTCAGATGACACTGGGTTTACATCTCCGCTGGTTAGATTCCCTGGGCTCGGCGCTGCGGCTGCACCGTGCTGGGATAGCCCTGCTCAGTGGCGCAGCGCTTCCAGGAGATGCCTGGACGTTTTCTTCCCTGGCCTCCTGCGCGGTGGCTCGTAGCCACGGGGCCTTCTACAGGCCCCAGGGGACCGGGCAGCAGGAGGAATAAGGAACTGGGAATACTTTAATTCTAGCTGCTTTTCCTACTGATTTGGCATGAACTGTCATCCCGACCTACGCTTAGGGTGAGAGAACTCTGTCACTAAGGAGTGGTGGAGGCTAATGTTACTTTTGGGTTGAGCACACACTTGAGCTGAAAGGTAGCCCTTGCTCTGGATGACCGTGTGACCTTGGAAACTTATGCAAAGTCTCTACATCTTCAGTTATGAGATGGGAATGACAGTCCCTTAATCCTGGGGTTGTCACAAGCATGACGCATGTGTGCATGTGTGCATGAGTGTGTGTGCATGTGTGTGTGCGTGTGTGTGTGTGCGCGTGTGTACAGCTGTCGCTGGGCATCACAAAATATGGGGTTCCAGGCGCCCCTTGGCTACTAAAATCCATAGATGCTCAAGTCACTTACATAAAAAAGTATTTGCATAAAAACTCCGTACAGCCTGCTATTTACATTAAATTATCTCTAGCTTATTATTTCCTTGACCTCTGTTTCTGTAAGCTCCCTAAAGCATTTCTCAGCTGGCCTGGAGGAAATGACAACCATTTCGCTTCTGCAAGATGGGATCCATTTTTACCAGCACCCTTTATGCAGCCCTGAGCACTGTGACCCACGTTTAAGTTGTGAGCCTGCTTTCCTTGGCTCCCACCTCTAACAATTGTGTGATATAAGGAGGAATGACTTTTCCCGGTAGACCCTGTCCCCACCCTCCCTCACCTTGCAAATAAAATACCCTAAGATAGCTGCTGTTCTGCCCTTGAGTCTTGGATAGAAACACTTTTCCGCGTGTGTTTTTATTCCAGACTTGGAGAGTGGTGGAAAGCTAAGTCCCTTTCAACCAAGAGAGAAGGCTTCATCCCCAGCAACTACGTGGCCAAGGTCAACACCCTGGAAACGGAAGAGTGAGTCCCTGTCTGTTGTCCCCTCTGAGGAAGGGTTCACTGCACCGAAGTAGCTGTTTGGTCAGCGTTCTTCACCTTCCTGGAACTGAAGGCCCTGTGAAATGCTGTACTGTCTTTGCAGGTGGTTTTTCAAGGACATCACCAGGAAAGATGCAGAACGGCAGCTGCTGGCACCAGGGAACAGTGCAGGAGCTTTTCTCATCAGAGAAAGTGAAACATTAAAAGGTAGGAAGTCGTTTAGGGTCTCTTAGAAACACTACCGAGGAAACCATTGTTTGGAAAATATCCTAGAACTACTAAAAAAGGGATATAGTGGGTTCTGGAAGTGAAAGTTTTGGACTTTGATAACAATAAACTCAAATGATTCATCTTGCTACTAAAAAGGTATAATTATGGCTATATTTTTGCCAAGTTTCTTGCGCTACTATGTAGAGGGAATCTTAAAATTTTAAGAGAAAGAAAATCCACATAATTCTTCTGTTCAGCTAAGTAGTTTAAAAATTATCATGGAAGTAAAATAGCATGGTGGCAATTTGGACAGCAAAGAAAATGCTAGCTTTATTTGTCTACTAGAATTTTTATAAGGCTTTTAAAATTATGTATTATGCACATGTTTATTTTATAGTTTGCATTTTTCTATGGCAAAATGCATGCGACAGTGTTGTACAATATAAACTTCATTTGTAAAATATAAACATGCAGCTTTCCTTACACTTATTTCCCATAGGAAGCTTCTCTCTGTCTGTCAGAGATTTTGATCCTGTGCACGGTGATGTTATTAAGCACTACAAAATTCGCAGTCTGGACAATGGAGGCTATTACATCTCCCCACGAATTACTTTTCCCTGTATTAGTGACATGATTAAGCATTACCAAAGTAAGTAAAACTGAGGGGTGGACAAGCCAGAATATGTTTATTATGACAAGTATAAGGTGTCAGATACTATTTTTTTTTTTTTGGTATTAAAACGTGTATCATGTCTGTTTTGGATAAAACTGGCAGATTGTATTCTATAATTGATTCTCAATTTAACTGTGACTAAATATACAAGTGGTCCTCAATTTATGATGAATTTATAGTCCAGTAAACCCATTAAAAATTGCAAATATGCAAGTTGAAAATGTATGTCATATACTTAATCTACCAAGCAACATAGCTCAGCCTAGCTTGCATTAGACGTGCTCTGAATACTTACATTGGCTTCTAGTTGGGTAAAATCATCTAACAATACAAAGCCAATATTATCTTATAGTGTTAAGAAGCTCATTAAGTTATTTAACACTATATACTAAAAGAGAAAACCAGAATGGTTGAACATATGCACTTTTCTACCATGATAAAGTAAAAGCAAAAAAAAAAATCCTACATGGGGGTCTTGTAAATTGGAGACTATACATTCAAAGTGAATTCAAAGTGAGATTTGATCTTTTTAAATAATTATGCTACTCCTTTCTACCTGGACAATGTTGTTTGACATTTAACGTTTCACAATTGGAGAACAAAATTTCTTTTGTCTCTTTGTACCGTGAAGTTTTTGTGATGGATCCCTGTGTTTTAAACTGGAGTATAGTTGTGCGGATCTGTATTTGTGTGCGTACATACGTCATGTATAGAGGGACCACCGACAGTGGCAGCTCGGGGTTCCTCATCTCCGTGATCGCTTTTCAGCCCTGTGGAACCCGTACCCTTGACCCCTAGGCCCGTTTCTTGTGTGACTAGCCTTGGATGCCGAGGTTGTCCCTACTATGGCTTTCTGCTGCCGTGTTCTCTAAGAGAACACACGTTGTAAGTGAGCTTTGGGCCCAAAATACAGAGCAGGCAAAGGACCCAGATTTCATGGAGTCTCCTCCCTCTCATGCTCTCTTGGTTATGAGCTCTTGCAGGGGTCTGGTGCAGTTCTGAGCTAGGGGCACAGGGGTGACGCAGCTACATCCTAACCTTTGGGACTTCTGTGCCCCAAGAATCTCAAATTGTGTTCTATTAAGTGTGATAATCTGTTAGTATCTTTTTGCTTTGCTGTTTTGCTTTGCTGTTTTCATATATTGTCAGTATTAACGGGTAAAATAAAATGTTTCAAATTGTACTAAGAATTTCAAAAGTCATGATTATGTAAGAGAGAGCGATGTCAGCGCTTCAGGTTTGTAGACTATGTCAGGTTGAACGCTTTCAAATTAATAGTCCGACTTTTTTATATAGCACTTATATCGCACTATTATAAGTAATCTAAAGATGACTCAAAGCATATATAGGTTAGATGCACATACGACATCATTTATGTCTTGAATATCCATGAATTTTGGGCAGAGTGGATTGTCCTGGAACCATCCTCTTTAGACACAGACAGTTTGCATTTCTTAAACTTGGTTTTCTGTTTCAAATTAGAGCAGGCAGATGGCCTGTGCAGAAGACTGGAGAAAGCGTGTATTAGTCCCAAACCACAGAAACCGTGGGATAAGGATGCCTGGGAAATCCCCCGGGAGTCCATAAAGCTGGTGAAAAAGCTCGGCGCGGGACAGTTTGGGGAAGTCTGGATGGGTGAGTATCTCGGGCCGGTGTCCCACTCTGGACACAGTGAGGCAGAAGGCTCCAGCCAGGCTCTTGAGCTCCTCAGCCGGCTGCTAAATGGAATCGAAGCGCTGTTCTTTCACTGTCTTCTGCTCACTGGGACCACAGAGTGATCTGCAGAATCGATTTGCCTCCACGGCTGCTCCTCCTTGTGACTTAGTAATTCTCTTACTGTCTGTGAGGCAGGCAGCAGTGGGTATTTATCCAGTGCTCTTTCATCCTTAGATTCTCCGGATGCACATTTGAAACATAGGAAATTTGCTTCCATCTCGGAGAGAGCTGCCCTGAGGGTTAGGACCACTGGCTCACTAAAAAACATCACATTTATTGCAATTTGAGGGTCACCAAGAAAGTTTCTAAGGATTCTCAAAGTCACATCATTAATGAGTCCTTCCTGAGGGCTAAGTATCACCTTCTCAAGATGTACACAAACTCACAGCAGGGACTTTCTGCTGGGCATTCTTTTGGTCCATCTGTTCTTTTGTGATAAGAATTTAAAAGAATTTTAAGCTTCATAGTGTCCTTATGTTGTGATGAAAAACTGCAGTGGCTTCTAGAAAGGGTGGCTAGCGTGGGAGGTCAGACATAGCTGGCTGAGTCATTTTCTCTATGTCCATTTTGTGTGAGCGAAAGCAAAAATGATTTCCAGGTAAAAAGGGCAGTCAGCTTTTTAAAGTGCTTCAGCCAGCTGAGCAGGAACTGAGGACTTCCAGCCTGGTGCAGGCACACTGTTACACAATGGCCACAATCAGAGGCCTGGGAGGGAGAGATTTCCCTCTGAAAGATGGGCCCCAAGAGCACAGTATTCTTCTGTTGGCACCCACTAGCCAGTGTCTTTTAAGTATAGCAGATACTGACCCAGCCTGTAATGATTTCTTACTGCTCTGCAAGTCTGAACTAAATGATCTGCAGGATTCACATGTAGCGTCACATGCTCATTGTTGCTTGGCATCTCTCAGAACTGGCTGGCAGTGCATGGCAGGGACTCTGTTTCATGCCTGTGAGCAAATTTGTTGTCTCTTCCCAGATGCATTCAGTTGCCTATATCACATCATTATCCTCATTTCTCTCCTCTTTTAAGACATTAATGTGACATGAGCATAACATACAATTCATCTTTTTAAAGCAAGCCCTTCTGTGGCATTCAGTGCCTTGGCATGTTGTACCACTACCACCTTCATCTAGTTCCAGGATATTTTTACAACAAACTAAAACACTGTGCCCTTACCCAACGGTTCCCCAGCCCCTCTCCTCTCAGTCCTTGGCAAACACCGTTCCACTTTCTGCCTCTCGGAATTTGATTGCTGGAAGTGACCCGTGTCAGTGGAGTCATAGAATATTTGTCCTTTTGTATCATTTAGTTTATTTCACTAAGCAAAATGTTCTTCACTGTCATCCATGTTGCCGCATAGAGCCAAGTTTCCTTCTTTTCTGTGGCTGAGTAATACTCCTTTGAATGAGTCCACCATGATGTGTTGGTCCGTTTATCCAGTGATGAACATTTCGGTTGTTTCCACCGTTTAACTGTTAAGAATGATGCTGCTGTGTACTTTCATGTTCAGCTTACTGCGTGGACACAGATTTTCATTTCTCTTTGATACATAGTAGGAGTGCAAATACTGGGTTGTGTGGTATGTCTGGGTCAAACTTTTTGAGGAGCTGTAAAGCTATTGTTTGCTCATCTAAAAATGACTTGCCTTCTTCACTTTTCCTCTTGAGATATTTTTTTGATATTTATTCATTTTTCCAAAGTCACAGAATGAAGACAGGAATAGCAGAATGAACAGCATGTCTCACCAGTTGTTGATGCATACTTGTACTTTGCTTTGTTTGCTTTTTCTCCTCCCCCTCTCTTTCTGCCTTTGTCTGTCTCTCTGTCTGTGTCTGTGTGTCTGCCTGCCACATTGTGGTTGAGCCCTTTGAGAGTAAGCGCAGGTTTAATGATTGTTTATTCTGAAACACTCCAGTGTGCATTTCCTGCACAATCCAATGGTGACGTTTGGGAATTTAACGTTGATGCAGATTGTTTAATCTGGAGCTCATATTTAAGCTGACACGGTAATTCCCATCACGTCCTGTGACTACTTTCCCCAGCCTAGGATAACATACTGTACGTCTTTAATTTGGAACAGACCCACATCTCCTCATCTCTCATGACAGCCTCATTTTTTAGGCTCCAGGTCAGGTTTTTTTTTTTTTTTTTTTTTTTTAGAATGCCCCACAGTTTGGGTTTTTCTGATGCTTTTCATATTGTGCCTCAGGTCGGGTCCTTATGAATGACATCTAAGCGCCCACGTGATGCTGTGTTTTTAGCGCATCTATCAGGAGACTCATAGCGTTGGTTCCATTCTTGCTAATATCGTGTTCAGCTTTAAAGGAGATGCACAAGGTTTTTCCCACTTTTGCAATTAGTAAATAATCTGTGGGAGGTTCTTTAAGATTGTGTAAAAAGAATTTTCCCCAAATGCCCTTAACATAGTCTGCTCGTGTTTAATTTTTCCCCTTAAAAGTTGTAAACCTCTCTGAAGCCACGGTATCTCCTGTCCCCGTCCCTTGCCTCTCTGGTCTGACTCACTGACGTGCCTCAGGAGCCTGGGCCGCGGCCTTCTCTCCCTGGCCTTCCCCTGTGGGGCCAGTCTCTTCACTGAGAGCAAAGGCAGAGAAAACACTGCTGTAACTCACCCCATTGTGATCTGGGTCTCTGGGTCCACTGAGTGCTCTTGCCTCAGGTGCTAACTGCAGCTCTGAGTGTGGGCCTGGGGAAGGAGACAGGAGGAGAGAAAAGAGAATATGGGCTGCACATTCTGTGTTAGGTGTGTTTTCATTGATTTTCTCACTCAGCATAGGAGCCCTGTAAGAGAGGCATTATTGTCATTTGGTGAAATTAGATAAGGAAGCTGCCCAAGAGTGAAAGTCAAGCTGACTGGTACTGGGAGCCCTGAGCACCACTGAGAAGCCATCTACAAGAAAAGCTGACTTCTTTAGACTCGGTTCCCACATCAGTGAGGGGGACAAAGCACCCTCTCATCAGTGGTTGAAAGATAGAACAAGATTATGTTTCCATCCCGTCTGGCTTTTGGTGCTCTGTTTGTATTATTATTTTCATTTCTCTGTGTTTAACTCAAGTCACCAGAAGCTGTATTTCAACGCAGTTTTCCTAGTTTTAAGTACGAAACCGAACTGTAAATCTTGCACTTTGACCCTTCCGTGGTACACGCTGGTGGGGGAAGTGCACGTGTGTCATGAAGGAATGTAAAGTGACAGCTTGGAAATTTGCCTCAACGCTCCCATGACCATGAAGTCCATGCTGAGAACTAAGTAACAGCCAGCCAAGTGCACCTTAATCCAGTTGCATGAGGGCATCACATGTATGTCAGTTGTACCTCAGTCGGTGTTGCTTTAGAAGTGCATTTGCTGCCATGCTGGACGCCTGGCATCACAGTGCTCTGTGTCAGCAGTGTGACCATGCGGCTTCAGGGGCTTCCTGGTAAGGGTGAGGTGACTTCGGCATATGCTTCTCTGCACCCGTGTCAGCAGCAGCAAGGGTTAGAAAGCTAAGAGGCATAATAGTGAAACAGGAAATTGACCAGCTGCTCTGCTGGTAAACTCCTTACCAGCTCCACGATGGTAGCACACAGAGGTGCCATTTGGCTGCCTCGCCTGCTCGTTCCAAAAACACTGAAGGTTGAGCCAGCAGGAAATTGAGAGCAAGACAGTAGTGGGCCCTGAAGAGAACCGTGCACTGCCCCAGTTCTGCCTGTCTGTTGTGCACCTGGAGCTCAGCCACACTGGTCCTTTCTGGAATTGAGAAAATGTCTTTGCTTCCACGTGCAAATACTCTAGTGTTCTACACCTTTCTCACCTTTTCCTGTTCATGGACATTCAGTGGGGCATGTGCCCAGTGTTTGCCCTTCAAGTTTAGAGAACTTTAGTTTAGCATGTGCCCAGGTGATGCCTGGGAGAAGTTGAGGTTAAGAAAAGAGGACAGTTGGAGCCCTGGAAAATATTGACTTTTTCTAACCAGAATGTTACTTTTTATTCAAACTGTCTGAGAGTAATAGTCTTGTGAAACTGAATCATTTGACAATAAAACATAGTACATGTGGATGACTGTTATGTAAGTGAAAGAAGCAGCCACAGAGGAGCACAGGTTACACGGTTCCATTTATATGACACACCTAGAGTATGCAAATCTGTAGAGACTGAAAGCAGATGACTAGCTGCCTCAGGGAGAGGAGAGCCTAGTTTCAGTGCCTGCTAAGGAGCGCAGGCTTCTCCTCGGGGTAATGCAGATGTTCTAAAAGTGTTTGTGGTGACGGGGTAAAATTCTACATATGCAAAAAACTGAGGCAGCCGAGACTTTAAATGGATACAGTATGATGTTTGAATTATATTTTAGTACATTGGCATATATATGTGCATAAAATAAATAATACAGGGCTGGAGATGTAGCTTAGAAGCTCAATGCCTGCCTGGCAAGTGCAAAGTCCTGAGTTTGCTTCTCAGTACAAAGAAAGAAAGAAAGAAAGAAAGAAAGAAAGAAAGAAAGAAAGAAAGAAAGAAAGAAAGAAAGAAAGAAAGAAAACCAAAAGACCCCAGGTACCATTTATCCAATTGCCCCTAGTGATGACATCTTGGAAATGTGTAATACAGTATCACCACCAGGATATTGACATTAATAGTTATTCTTCTCAATTGTGATTTTTTTCCTTCTAATCTTGTATGTATGGATGGATGGATCAATGGATGGATGGAAGAAAAGAAGATAGGGAAGGAAAGGGAGTAGGAAAGAAAGGGGAGGAAAGGAAAAAGAAAAAGGAAAGGAAAAGAAAGGAAACAAAAGGAAAGGAAAGGGAGAATATTTAACGTGAGGTCTTTTGCTGATAGGACCTGTGAGTTTGGCTATCAGCCAGACAGCTCCTTAGCTACTGAAATAGTTCCAATCTGTTAAATACACATAGCAGAAGAATACTGAGAATAAATCAAAGGAATAGTGATTAATGCTATGCAGTGAGTCAGGGCACAAAGGATGTCCCCTCTTCCTTGCGTGTCACCTTGCGCTGACCACCGGAGGGTGTGACCGAAAGCCATGTGCAGTTTACAGCTGCCAGAATTTAGTTTTCGTTTCTGGAGTGATAAGCAGGCTAGCTTTCCTCATTGACAGAAAAAATATGAAAATGATGCACCGTTAACCAAATAAGTTAACAGGTTTGTGAAGCATGAGGAACCTGTGACATTTCATGATCAGAATTTCTTTGGTCTGAAATACAGAAAACAAATACTAGGAAATGATCTGTCCTTTGGGGGAAGCGTTTGAGTGGGGCATGAAAGAGAGAGGTGTCCCTGCTTCAAGCTGCTTCCTCCTGTTTGTGTGATCCACTTGACATTTGACTTGGTGACATACTTCCTCTCAGCAGTGAGGACTCAGATGATGTTTGCTCTTACTGCCTAGTCTATGAGAAGAGTTCATAAAGAAAGGAAACATTTTTAATTCAGTTTTGCTTGGTGCATTCTTATTTGAGCCAACTGCATCAGAATGAATGACTGGCCAATTTCCATTATCAGCTCCATGCCTTTTTTTAAAACCATCTCCCATCTTGTGGTACGAGGCCACTCTTCGATAAGCCCGTCACCACTAGAATGGGACCTTTCTCAGTTTGTCACATCAGCTTCCCTGTGAAAAAGTCATACTTCACTAGAAGTTCTCTACTACCTTGAAAATATCTTTTTAAAAACCATTTTCCTTCTGTAGCAACCATCAGATATGCCAGGCAAGGTGCAAGGAAGCTTCTGGTAACTGGGAAATACCTGGATTAGGGACGACTGGATCCTTAGTAATGAATAAAAGTTGTGCCTTTGGGGGCAGGATAAAGACTGCCCTGTGCTTCTCAGGGTCACAGTCCTGCGAGGTCACCTAGCGGAAGCCGGAAGCCGTGGCCACCCTCAAGCTGTCCATCGCAACTCTTTAATCGCTTTCATCTCAAGCCCCTTATCAGCATTTCTAACGTCTTTAGCAGCTGCAGTGTCTCCTGATAGCTTTTTCCGTTTCCCTTAAAAAGCATGCTTTTTCTTCATCCTTTGGAAATATATTAAACTCTCCGTGAGCTCCACTGTTTTCACAGTGACAAAAAGGGTAGTACTTTTATTACAATGTACTATGACAGGAAAATGTGCCTAAGTATTCAGTTTCACAAAGAATTACAAAATGAAAACCCGTGTGGCCACCATGAGGCTCACAGAGGACACTGGCCAGCTCCAGAGTCCCCCTTGTCTTTCCCAACTGAGCCTCGCCTGCCCTCCAGGAGCAACTGCTATTCTGATGTTTGTCATAATTTCCTAGCTTCCCCTCTCCTTATCCCATGGTGCTGGAATTGAACCCAGAGCATTCTGGGTGCTAGGCAGGTGCTCTACCACTGAGCTACCTCCCCACTGTTTTTTTAAAAATAGTTTTAGTACATTTGTATATGGCAATGGATATATCTCCAAACACTATTGTCCAGTTTTGCCTGCTCTTGTAAACGAATCATGATGAATGTGAAATATACTTTGCCAGAAATCTGTGTGGATTCATCCATGTTTTAGATACAGGTCATCTGTCTTCATTGACTTAGAATGTTGTGTGTGTGTTTATTCAACACATACAACAGATTATGCATTTATTAGTTTTACTCTTTACTGATGAAATTAGAGTTGCTGATGGGTTTTGGCTATTGGGAGAAATGTGCTCTGAATATTTTGCATGAGTTTTTGTAGGGTAACTAGAGATGGATTAGACCCTCCATATCTATGGGTTCTGTATTCACAGACTCAAGCAACCTTGGGTGGAAAATATTTGGGGAAAACAGGTACAGGGTTTTCTGCTTGTCTTCATTACCTAACAGTACTGTCTTACCAATGACTTATACAGCATTTATATTGCATTCGGTGTTACAAGTAACATACAGGTAATGTAAGATACACAGTTTGTAGCTTGGATGTTAATATGAAGCCACTTTATATAAGGGTCTTGAGATCCTCAGATTTTGATATCCACAAGAGGGCCAGGGGCCAGCGCCACACAGACTGTCCTGAGAATCTTCATCTTCACTGAATACTATTAACCTACTTTCCAGAGCATACTTCTCTGGTTACTAATAAAATTGAGTACCTGTTAGTTGCTGGAATTTCTTCTTTTTCAAATTGCCTATCTAAGCCTTTACCTATATTTCTATTTGACTTACTAATTCATAATTGTTCATAGATGATGCTTTGCCACTGATATACTCATGTAACTGAAGACCTATTTATATACTAACAAAAAGTTTATAATGGAGTTTTCTTGATTCAAATGTAATTTTAAACTACTGCTGGAGATAGTTATTCTATGGGCAGACAGAGTGATTTCCAGCCAAGATTGATTAAGAGAGTTAAAGAAGGTCACTGAATCTTTGTAAAAGGAACAATTCAAGAGGAAGAGATAATAATCACAAATATATATGCAACAAATCCCAGCACACCCAGCTATGTAAAACAATTACTAATGAACATGAAAAATCAAACAAGCTCTAATACAGTTGTACTGGGAGACCTCAGTACTCCACTGTCACAAAAAGACAGGTCAGCTAGACAAAAAATCAATAATGAAATATTAGAACTAAACCAAACTTTTGAACAAATGGACTTAGTAGATGTCTATAGAGTGTTCCACCCCACAACATCAAAATACACATTCTTCTCGGCTGCACATGGGATATTCTCCAAAATAGACCTTATACTGGCTCACAGAACGTGCTTAAGTAAATGCAAAGGAGTTGAAATTATCCCATGCATACTATGAGACCACAGTGCAATGAAACTGGAAATCATTGGCAAAAGAAACCACAAGAACTTCATAAACACATGGAAATTAACACCCTACTAAACAACTAATGGGTCACAGATCAAATTAAAGAAGAAATTAGTTTTCACAGTTGAATGATAATGACAATAGACTGGAATTTACGGGACACAATGAAAGCAATCTTAAGAGGGAAATTTGTAGAAGTAAATACCCACATCAGGAAAACAGAGCAAACACATATAAACAACTTAATGGTGAACTGCAGACTTCTAGATAAAGAAGAGCAGGCTAAACCATAAGCTCATATGAGAGAGGAAAATATAAAGATCAGAGCAGAAATTAACATACTAGAGACAAAAAAAACCCCAATCATTGAATTAAAGAGTTGGTTCTTTGAAAGATTAAATAAAATTCACAAACCTTTATCCAACCTTATCAAAAAAAAAAAAGGAAAAAAAGAGACTCAAATCCATGCAATTAGGAATGAAAAGGGTGAAATCACAACAGACCCTGCAGAAATCCAGAAGATCATTTATACCTACTTTGAAAACTTGTATTCTAATAAGATAGAAAATACAGAAGAAATGGACAGATTCCTATATACATATGAATTACCAAAGCTGAATCAAGAAGTTCTAAAAACCCTAAATAAGCCAATATCAATCAATGAAATTGAAGATATAATTAAAAACCTGCCAACAAAGAAAAGCCCAGGCCCTGATGGATTTACTGCTAAATACTACAAGAAATTTAGAGAAGACCTAACACCACTACTTCTCACTCTTTAACAAAATTGAAAGGGAAGCAATACTCCCAAATTCATTCCTGGAAACAAGCATTACCCTGATAGCAAAACCAGAGAAGGACCCAACTAAGAAAGAGAATTCCAGGCCACTTTTCCTAATGGACATTGTTGCAAAAATCCTTAATAAGGTACTGGAAAACAGACTACAGCAAATTATCAAGAAAATTAAACACCAAGACCAACCTAGATTCATCCCAAAGATGCAGGGATGGTTCAATATATGTAAATCTGTAAGTGTAATGCACCATATTAACAGAGTCAGGAATGAAAATCATATGATCATGTTAACAGATGCAGAAACACTTTTGACAAAGTCCAGCACCCATTCATGATAAGCCCTACAGAAAATTAGAATAGATGGTCTTTATCTCAATCTGATAAAACCCATCTATGAGAAACAAACAGCCAGCATCATACTAAGTGGACAAAAACTGAAAACTTTCTCTTAAAATCAGGAACAAGGCAAGGATGCCCACTGTCTCCACTCTTATTCAGCATGTTCCTGGAAACTAAGCTGGAGCATCAAGACAAGAGAAATAAAAGGAATAAAGATAGGAAAGGAACAAGCTAAACTATCATTATTTGCAGATGGCATGATTCTGTACATAGAAGACCCCAAAAACTCCACCAAAAGACTACTAGATTTAATAAGTATATTCAGTAACATAGCTAGATACAAAATCAACACTCAAAAATCATGAATAACAAACTCACTGAGAGAGAAGTCAGGGAATCAACACCATTAACAAAAGCACCCAAAAAAATGAAATATTTAGAAATCAATCTAATGAAGAACATAAAAGTTCTCTATATTGAAAACTAAAGTACTCTTAAAAAGGAGATTAAAGAAGATATGAGAAAATGGGGAGATATCCCATGTTATTAGGTAAGAAGAACCAATAGAGTGAATATGGCCATACCTCCAAAACTTTTACACAGATCCAATGCAATTCCAATAACATATCTCACAGAATTAGAGAAAAAACAATCATAAAATTTATCTGGAACCAGAATTGATCTAGAATAGCAAGGGCAGTTCTGGGCAACAAAGGTAAGGCAGGGGGAATCACAATCTCTGACCTGAAATGATATTATAAAGCTACTGTGATAAAAACAGCATGGTACTGGAAAAAAACAGACCCAAAGATCAGTGGAACAGATTTGAAGATGCAGAAATCCAGACATACTAAACCACCTTATCTTTGACAAAGGTGCCAAACAAATTCCCTGGAAGAAAGAAAGAAAGACGGCCTCTTTAATAAATGATGCTGGGAAAACTGGCTGTACATATGCTGAAGATTAAAATTGGACCCATATCTTCTACTATGCACTGAGCTAAAATTGGAATGGATCAAAGATCTTAATATTAAAAGAGAAACATTAAATCTGCTAGAAGATATTGTATGTTAAACTTCTGAAGACACTGGTGTAGGCAAAGACTTTATGAACAAAACCCTACTGCACAGGAACTATCGCAAAGAACCAGTAACTGGGATCTCACCCCACTGAAAAGCTTTTTTGTGGGAGAGGGGGTAACAGCAATTGAGGTCATGACCTTGTGCTTGCCAAGCAGAAGCTTATGCCACTGAGCTATATCTCCTATTGAAAAGCTTTGCACAGCAAGAGAAACCACCAACAATGTGAAGAGACAATGCACAATGTGGGAGAAAATGTTTGCCAGCAATTTAATATATGAAAAAAAAAAGTTCAGTATCAGTGATCATTAGAGAGATACAAATTAAAACAATGGAGATTCCACCTCACCCCAGAAAGAATGGCTGTTATCAAGAAATCAGTCAATAGCAAATGCCCTTCCTTCACTGATATGGAACATTTTTTCATATATTTAATTGCTGCTTGTATTTCTTCCCCTGAGAGGTGTGTATTCATCTCAGATGCCCATTTTTGGAGAGGGTCTTTAAATCTTGGAGGACTGATTTTTTTTCTGAGTTCTTTATATGGTCTCGATAGTAATCCTTTGTCTGAGGTACCATTCAAGAAATGCAAATTAAAAAAGCACTGAGATTGTCATTCCAGAAAGAATAGCTCTCATCAAGAAATCAACCAGTAACAAATGCTGATGAGGCTGTGGGAGAAACGAACTCTTCTCCACTGTTGGTGGGAGTGTAGACTGGTGCAGCCACTGTGGAAATCAGTGTCTGCACTCAGAAAGCTAAGATTGGAGGTCCCATTTGACCCAGCTATTCCCCTTCTTGGCATCTTCCCAGAAGAATGAAAAATATCCTATCACTGCGATATATGTGCACCCATGTTCATAGTAGCACAATTTATTATAGCTAGATCTTGGATATAACCTAAATGGCCATCAACTGAGGAATGGATAAAAAAGATGTGGTACTCTTATACAATGGGATACTACTCAGCCATAAAGAAGGATAAACTGGAGACTTTTATAGGTAAATGGATGTAATTTGAGACCATACACAAAAGTGAAATAAATCAGATACACATGTGTAAATAAATCAGATACACATGTTGTCTCACTAGTGTGAAAAGCTGAAAGAAACAACATTATGTATATAGAGAGATATATAGAAAAGATAGTTAAGATAGTTATACTACCAATTTTTCTGAGGTCATTGAAGAGGAAGATTTGTGCTGGTGTTGTTCAGACAATTGAAGGCAGATGTCTTGTGCTCTGTGTGAACTATTTGAGGGTGATAATGCACAATGAGTGTACCTTTGTTGTACCCTAATTGACATGTTATGAAATTTTGTATTATTTTGTTTTCTTTTTTTCTTCTTTGAAATAAAATGGATTTAAAAAAAAAAGCATAAACTACTGCAGATGGAATTTACCTGAAAGTTACTCTTGAGACTTATTGAAAATGTCATCTCATTTATAATTGTGCAATTGGATAGCAAATCAGCTTAATATATGTATTATACTGTTTTGTTTTGTTTTGTTTTTTGGTGTAGGTCATAGCTAGGATTTTTTGGTCAGCTTTGTCTTACTGTCTTACTGTCTTCTCCATATGTTCAAATAATTATCTTATATGGCATTTTTCATTTTGTTGTAAGATACCACAGACTATTACTATAAGCTGAATTGAAAAGGAAATATTTTTAATAAATAAGTCCATTTTTGGCCAGGGAACAGTGCTGGGATCAAACCCAGACTTTGCTCATGCTAAACAAAAGTTCTACCTCTGAGCTCCATCACCAGCCCTGAGAAATCAGTCTGAATGTCCAAAAGAAAACTCAATAGCTAGACATGACTAATTGAGTGTAAACTAACACTTTTTCATGGCTATTCATGGGCTTGGAAATTGAAAATCAACTTATTTTCTTTTAAAACATAATTTATTTTTTTTAAAAAGGTATATACTCATTGACAAATGAATCAAAATAGAATAAGAACAAGAGGATAGAGGTCTGCCACTCGGAAGCGATTGTTACTGTTTGAGGTTTTCCAATCAACTCTGTGTGCAGCACACACTTAGGTGACACTGTGACTGTGAACCCATGTCACGTCTCCTCGGCAAGTTCTTCAAAGCTACAATGCGTACCAGCATGCGGTGACTGGCTGGGGAATTAGTGGGCTGGCACCAGTATTCCTCTCCTTTATTTTTTGCACTTGCAAGAGAAGTCTGAAAATAGGAAAGGAAAACGGGGCATGATTGTTTATATTTCTGCTTTGCCAAACCACTGAGACAGGCTTTCCCAAGAGAAAACTCAGGATTAAATTCAGCATTTCCTTGAGGCAGCTTCCAAAAATATGGTGCTTTCAGGGAACTGTATCAGAGAATCAGGATTTCCCAGAGGGCGTCCCATGAGTAGGTATTCTGTGGGCAAGACAGTGTGGAAAATACAGGCAGAGCAATTCGGGTTCCTTCCCGAAAGGACCCCCAGCATGCTTGCTGCATCTCCTGGGCAGGGAGAAGCATCCAATGAAGTTCCCTTTCACTGCAGGACCCTTCCTCCCAGGGAGGTCCTTAACCCCCGGTCTCTGAAAACTCTGGGAAATGCTTATTTGACTCTGCCAAGCTTTGTGTGTATGTGTAAAGCACTTTTCCTGGTTATAAAAATAACATAATCATTTAAAAAAATTTGGTAAATGGTTAAAAGTACAGCAAACAAAGTTAAAATTCCCCTTAATTGAACCATTAGAGATAACCAGTATTCAGTGTGTATTTTGGCATATTGTCTGCTGCATCATTACCTCTGTGTGTGTCTGTAAAATATGCTTATATTTCCTAAGCTGGGACTGGGGAAGCAGTGTGTGTGCATGTGCGTGTGGGCGTGGATTGGATAGAGCGTAAATACCATGTTTACTGTTAGTTTACCTCAAATATTGTTCTTTTGGAATAATTTTAGACTTTTTACAAAAACGAACATTCCCATTTACCCTGCATCCAGCCATCCCCCTAACTTTAACCCCCTTAGTGTTTAACCTAAGACTTTCTCTTTTTATAACTAAATGGTATTCTAACTGTGCATCTACAGAGTGGAACTCTAAATGTCCCGTTTGACACACTCAAACGCCTCGCCTCTTCCTTCCTAGGTTACTACAATAACAGCACGAAGGTGGCTGTGAAGACCCTGAAGCCAGGCACAATGTCTGTGCAAGCTTTCCTCGAGGAAGCCAACCTCATGAAGACACTGCAGCACGACAAGCTAGTGAGGCTGTACGCCGTGGTCACCAAGGAGGAGCCCATCTACATCATCACCGAGTACATGGCCAAGGGTGGGTCGCCGTGTCTGCCTAGCACTCCCTCTCCTCCCTCCCTTCCTCCCTTCCTCCCTTCCTCCCTTCCTTCCTTCCTTCCTTCCTTCCTTCCTTCCTTCCTTCCTTCCTTCCTTCCTTCCTTCCTATCTCTCTCTCTTTCTCTCCTTCCTTTTCTTTCTTTCTTTCTTTCTTTCTTTCTTTCTTTCTTTCTTTCTTTCTTTCTTTCTTTCTCTCTTGGTACTTGGGATTGTACCACAGACCTGACACTTGCTAGGCAAGCACTCTACCACTAAGTTATATTTCCAAACTGCTAGGATCTTTGAAAGCCTTCAGTCTCAAAAACCAAAAAGTCAGTTTTAATTTTACAATAACATATTTGCTACTGAAAAACTAAAAAAAAAAAAAAGAGAGAGAAAAGACATTTTTATAAATCTGCTCATGAGAATGTAACCCATGTCATATATATATTTCAGAGAAGGACCTTTTTGTTATATGCTTAAAAGGTGACTACTCAGAATGATATAACCAGCTCAGTTTTTCTTTAGCATTATCAAAATGTTTGGGGTTACAGTGAAGATGGGAGCTTAGGACATGGCTCAGTGGTAGAGTGATTGGCTAGAATTCAAAAATGATTTACTGTATCTAAAACACCTGGCAGTTATATTCAGATGGAATTATAGAACATCTAAAGGAGAGGCTCCAAACAGAAGTCTTCCTCCGCTACCACCTTCAGGTAAAATGCTTTGAATCACCACCCTTCTTTTCTTCACTTCCACCCAGTTTTGCAGATACTAATAAACTTTTAAATGATTTGAAAAAGAAAAAAGTAAAATGTCTTCAGAAATAAGGAGTGAATGAAAGCAAGCAACATGAACATTTCAAAATTAATAATCACTCATCCATAATGGAGATTATAGTGGAAGATAGACAAACAGGTTAGAAAGATAAATTATTATTTAGTATCTGTTAACATTTAGGAGGAGCAGCCACTCAGAGTCCTTCCAAAAAGACGTTCTAAAAACAAAACCAACAAATGTAACCCATATACCTTGGGTTACTAAATTCCAGAAACCAGGCTCAGGGCCAGATGCTTTGTGGTTCAGTAAATGTTGTTGAATTAATTAATACTATCTTTAACCATAAACATAGCAATAATGTCTTCTTCATAACAATACGTAACATTTTGAACCCTCTGCCTCCTAGATTGTTCTCCATACCTTCCACAGGTGATCTCCTCAGCACCCCAAGGGCTAAATACTATTGTTCTGTATCATAGATGAGACAGTATAACATTTATTGAACACTTACTGTCTGCAAAACACGATGTCATGCGCTTTTAATCCACCCCTGATTACATCCACACCAGGACTCCAGTAGAGCTACCACACCCGCTCGTGTTATGGACGCACTTACCTGCAGTCAGTGACTCGACCAAGGCTGCTTAGAAGATTGAGACTTAAATTCCAGGGAAGTAGCAGGTCCTGTTCTAGAGATGAGACTCAGGAAGTGGGAGAGTTTGCCTATCAGCACACTCTGACTTAGGTCGGTCTGACCCTTGTCCAGGGCACAGTTGGTTCCTCAGATACTACTGAGGAGCACCTATGACATGCACAGGATCCTGTGCCTTTTGCTGGAGGCGTTTGGGGATGAGCTTAGCCTGATACCTGAGAAGGCTCTCTCCGTGAGGGCTTGCTTGCCTTCTTCCTGTTACAGAACTGGCTACAGGAAGCCTATTTTGACAGCAGGCACTTTGACATGTATTATTTCACACATGCACTGAGAAAAAGGTGTTCTCTGCCATCACCCTTCCTCACCTGGAGCACGTGCTATACTTAACATCGGGTCAAAGGTAAAAGACTGGAAGGAACTGAGTTTGGCCGATCAGGAAAAGACCATATAGAACTGCAGAGCCAGCCGTTCTGTAGGGTCTTCCCCCCAGGAGTTATGATATTTAAATTTTGTTTGGATTTCTTTCTTGGGCGCTGGAACCGCACTCACTTGCCCTTTCTGTGTAAACAGGCAGTTTGCTGGATTTCCTCAAGAGCGATGAAGGAAGCAAAGTGCTGCTCCCAAAGCTCATTGACTTTTCTGCCCAGGTAAGATCTTAAAAAGCCCAGGTTGCATGTGAATTTGCAGAGACTTTTCTGCCTCAGATTTAGGATGCAATTACCATTTCGAGGGAAAAGAATTTCCTCTGAGTGTTTCCAAATGTGATTATGAGGGAAAAGTTCTTCTAAAGTACACTTCCTTGGAGACAGTAACAGAAGTTTCACACAGAATGTGTGTGTGTGTGTGTGTGTGTGTGTGTGTGTGTGTGCGTGCAAGTGTGTCCAGATTTGACCTGGTGTCATCTTTTGTAACACAGTCAGCCTCTTTGCGCTGACATCATTTCCTCACCAGTCACAGAAACAGCGTGGCTGAATCGGTCTCATTGCTCAGCATTTTAGAAAAGCGCTCCCACGCTCTCTGACTGTAGCAACTTCTATACTTGATCTTAGCCAAAAGGCCGAGAAGCGATGCAGCAGCTTCTAAAGCATGCCGATAATTGTATTTGAGTTACGATTCTAAAGTACAGGTACTACTAAGACCTCATCATTCTTCCAAAAAAGGAACTATATTCCTTTTCCTGTCCTTCCCCTTCTCATTCGTTCTTGTTCTGTGTGTCACGAGCATTATGAAAAATACTCATCTTAATGCTGCTGGTACTAACCTAGGGGTTGCTCATTCGTTTACTTTGGAATCACATGTTTCCTGAGACATATTTCAGCACAGAGACACATTATCTAGAAACACAGCCATGTGCCTGGCATATCTAGGAAAAGTACGTATGATTGATGCCAACTACTGACTTTTAAGAGTTTCATTGTGTCTATTAGTCATGATTAGTCACCTGCTTACTTTGTTCCTCAGCACTGGCCATGGGTGGTTTATGCAGGAAGGCTGTGCACCATGTAACCCATAGTAAGTGCACAAAAGCTTTACAGACGCTCTAGGAAAAGGTTGTCTATTTCTTCCCACAAACGTTCTTCCAGTTAGAAAATTGATAAGGCCTTCTGGAGAAGACAAGATCAAAGGAGTAAATGAGTGCACAAGCAAAGTACTTGGAGTAAAATGGAACCAGGATACATTCTTTGCAATAGAGTGTTGGGCAGATGTGGAGTTTACCATCTGCTGAGCAGAGTTTGTGTCCCAGGCACATCACCTTCAGGATGTCCTTCGCCTTTTTAGTTTACTTGGCCATAAAACAGGAATGGTAATTCCTACTTCAAGGAGATAGTGAAGGTCAGGTCAAAGGAGCGATCATGGGCTCATGCCCTTCAGAGCCTGTTGGTGAAAGCTAAAAACCCCATTGTCCCAGTTAGAAGTGAATCGGGAATTCAGCCCGCTCATCCCTCCCCTCACGTGCCAGAACTCGGTGGGCTTCATAGCTTCCTCATCTGAGTAGGAAACGCAAATGTGAACTGGAGAAGCAAAATTGCTGACATAAAGTGGAGGGGAAGGAAAGGACCGAGCAGACATGGTGACCTCAAATTCCCCATGGTGGCCCTGAGCAGTTCATGGGACTCCAGATATAGAAGACCGTTGTTCTGTAATATAGAGAAGAGTTACATGGCCGCTGCAGCTCTGGATCTTGGGTAGACAGCAGGACATAAAGCAGAGAAAGCAGAAGTGGTAAACTTGTATTGACTTGACACAGATAAATGAGGCCCTCTGCTGGGGTGGTGGCTTGGGTGGCTCCTATTTGGATAAGAACCTTGAAGCATATAGTAAAGTTCATCACACTGAGCAAGGGTGTGTAAAGTAGGGCACACAGCCTGGAGGTCCGAGTGGTCAGTGCTGTTCCAGCCTGTCGGGGGCCTGATCTGTGCCCACAACCCTATGGGGCACCCTAGACACGCATCAGGGTGTACATCATATCTGGAGAATGACCTCCTTTTGTCGCAGAGTATTTTGTATTTGTCTAGCTTATCTCATAAAGTATTATATTGTCATCGTCAAAAGTTGGCAGGCCCAAGTCAAAGCCTCTGTGATTACGTTCTAATCTAACTTTGCATTTACTGTTACTACAAATGATCATTTTTTCTGACTTACAAATGAACAGCGGGGAGGGGAGTTCTTTCCTAAATCTCTGTGGCTCACAAGCAAGCTGATCACAAAGTCTGATGTTGGCCGTGACCCCAAAGTGTGGATTCCAGGCAGCTAAAGTGAGCTAGGCTGAGATGGGCCTGGGCCTGCGCCCTGATAGGTTGGGTGGAGCACAGTGGAGCCCCTGGTCTCCATGCAGACCCACTGACCACATCCAGCTCAGGCCCGATGAGCTTTTGGGTATCTTTCAGGGCAGTGGCCGTGGGTGAGCTGGTGGAACATCCAGGTAAGTGAACAGATGGCTGAGTGCCAATGGGAGAATTACAGACAAGTAGCAGTGAGGAAGCCCGGAGCAGGGGATCAGACCTAGGACAGGGCGTATGCTAACCACATGCTCTCCTGCTGAGCTGCACTTCATATTGAAACGTTGCTTCTTACCCTCCTTCCCCCAGCTCCAGACCAAGATCTTTGGGCCATTCCTTCCCCAGGGCATTTGGCGTCAGGTGGGAGGGGAAAATGCATCTTATTAATTATTTTTAACCTAAAAAGAAAAAAAAAAGAAAAGAAATGTTGCTTCTTTTAAAAAAAAACAACCAAACTTAACCTCCTTTTAAGATATAAACCTTTGTTCAAGATGTGAACCTCAGTCAGACTTGCCTGATATTTCTTTCAGTGTGGAGCTGATGACACTGCCTGTTGCCCCACCATGAAATATAATTTGCATCTCTTGCTTGTGACTCTCCTTATTATAATAGGGACAACTGACTGGGGCTGGGGTCCTTCACCTTGCAGCAAGGAGAGGGGCCGGTGCACCTCACCTTCAGTCTGAAATCACACGTGCCCCCATCTGGTCTCTGTAGCCATACCTGGCCCTTCACCGCGGGGTAACGCCCTCGGTCTCCTTCATGACCAGTGCCATCCAACATGCCCATGTTTCATGTACCTCTCTGAGATTCTCTCTCTGTACCAAGGAAGCCTCCTTTCCTTTTCCATTATGCGCTTCAGCTTAATTTTGTCACTTTTCCATAGTGAATGACATGAAAGCAATGAATATTAGTCATGCTGGCCTAACCTAATAGCTAGTTCCCGGATACTGAGATAGGGCAGCCTTCCTAGACCTTTACTGCACCTCACTATGTAGGGTGAAAAGTTAGGGAAAAAGCAACAGAAGAATTACATGAGTCCATTTGGTGTTTGAGCTCCAACTAAACAATCAGTAGGCCATAAAATATATTGATGCCAGCTAGCCCTCTTCTCTAAACATTGCCAATAGGTCAAGAGTTACGTTCACTAAAGGTATTATTAGATTTAGCAGTTTTTCACAGCAAAGAATGGCTGTTGGAGTAGAATTAATTCAGTTTACTTAATCACAGGGGACAGGGTAAGGGACAGAGTTGGGACTTTTCCCACAGTTTATGTGGCCTTTTCTTTTCTGTCCCCATGACCTACTTCCTCATACTCTACTTTCCCCAGCATCCCTTCTCCAGACACCCCAGTAGGAAGTGACTGTGTGCACATGATGGCTGCCCTGCTCATGTGACAGCTGACTGCTTCACTTCTGGTTGCAGGATAAATTTTGAAAGGCTGATCAGAGCCTAAGTACAGTCTACACTCTCTGAACTTCCCTCAGCCCGCAAGTCTCTCTTTCGAGTCAATAGAGATGAAGAAATTCTGACTGAGGCAGGTTTACTCACCGTGTTTCTCCTTGTACCAGATAAAGCAACTGTGTCCTTCCAGTGCTGACACAGGAAGGCTGTCCCCTTTGCCAAGGAAGTTTGACATTTCAGTGCAGTGGGATGAGTAGAATTTCCCTTTAGCTGTTACCCAGATGAGAAGAGAATGGAATCACACACTGGGGAAACTGAGAGGAAAATTGTGTGCAAAATTCATAGTGGCACCATAGAGGTTAAATAAATTATCTTGTCTTTCAAATCAACTCAAACAAAACATTCATTGCTTGGTGGAAAAATTACCAAAAATGAAATGAACAATTATTTGTGACCAAAACGTCATTGTTATAAATGATGACAACAAATAACATTTATTTTAGCTCCTTCTAGTTGATAAAACACTTCCTTCTCCATCACCTAATTCGAGCCCTTGAATGCATTCGCATTGTTATACGTTTTGTAGAAAAATAACTGAACTTGGAGTTGTCCGCGGTTACTAAGCTCACAGGCAGAACAACTGCAACTTGATCCTGGCTCTTCTGCATCCTGTTACCACCCGTGACTTGCGTTAAACTTGTTCTTGTGATAATTTTGTACCCAGCACTACAGCAACAAGACATACTTCCCCTATCAAAGTTTTTCCTATCACAGTTAATGATTTCTGTAGCTTCCTCTGTCCCAAAATCTTTCTGGTCAAAACATAGATCTTGCTGTCATGTACTGATTATGCTCAGGATATATTTTGCCCCAGCATTAAATCTTACGTCTTGTTTTAAGCTGGAAATTAGTAAAATGAGGACGGAAAGAAACTTCAGACTACTTTGTAGGAAGGCCTTTACCATCAGAGTTGGTTTTTTTAGCACGTTCATTATATAGATTTGGAGTCCCTTGTCATAAGACTGGATGAGGATCTACTAGTTTGATGGTGGCAAATCAGGGAGGAAGGTCCTCCGGGGAGCTATTGCTGGGATGTTTCCAAAGTATTTACCAGTATTATCAGATGTCGTTCTTCTCATTCTGTCTGTAAGAACCTAAGAGGTAGGTTCCTTGACATCACCCCACCACCGCCACCCCCACCCCCGCTGCTGCCGTAATAGCCTAACTCAGCAACTACTTTCTTTTCAAAACCTTTATATTATTAACCCTTGACTGGTATGATCACATTTTGTTTTCCTAAATGGAAGAGCAGCATCGGGATAGTGAATGCGTCTCAGAGGCGAGTGGAAACCTCTGGTCACTGGCTTGGCTTATACTTCCACTAGGAGGTCATTCCCCTCCCAGTTCTCTGTCTCACCTCTTTACACAGGGGTGCTAACCCCTGCCTCTCTCGAGGCCCCTGCTCTTCTGTATGCACAAGACCCTTCTCAGAAGGAGAAAAGGTCAGTCCTAAAGTGAGAATTAATTCATTCCCTAAAGTAATCTGAGCTAGACATTGTGACCAGGACACCAAGGCCCCTCAGTATGTGTCAGGAAAGAGCCATTACTCAGAAACCAGCGTATCTTCCAGTAATTTGCCAAAATGACAAACACAAAGGGCGAGAGGAGGGGAACCTGCTGTATGTTCTCCAGGCCTTTTAGGACACATGGGCTTGTTCCTGTTGTCACACACCTGTGAATCGATGAAAAGGGTGATGCTGTGGACATCAGGGGAATGGATACTGTGAAAGAAGGGACGCCACACAAACGTCACCATGGCAACACAAGAAGCATCGCCAGTGTTACCCAGCATGCAGTTGGCATTATTGTAAACAAGCAAGTGAGGGGCAAGATACATGCAAGAGGATTAATGTGCACATTAAACACTCAAAGAGTCGCAACAGCTTCCTGAAACCTGTCGAGGAAAAGAAGGAAGCCAAAGAGAAAGGTACTTGGATTCAGCCAAAGCGCCAGCCCACCCCACCCAGAGAAGCCTGCTTGTGAGACCCACTGGAAGGAACCTGAGATGTTGGAACCTGTTCTCTGGAATTCATGGCACAAGCGGGGGGTGGAGCTCTGCCATTCAGCACCTAGCCGGCAGCTAAGTGTTCCAGGGCCTCCTTAAGAATAAAAAATCACCCTGTGTTATAAGGATGGTTTTCTTAATTGAACAGGTGTGGTGCCTTTACCTCCGAAACAAATATTTAGAGCAGATTTTCATTCTATCTAGTTGACTCTGTCAGATCTTTACTCTCCGGTGTTTTTTTTGCTGAAAGATATTGCTGAGGTATTGTGTAGGTGTATCCCAAATGACAGATATTTATGAAATATTTATATTGGCTTGAAGACCCTGTAAATCACCATTGGGAAAAGGTGTATCAAAATAAATGAAAGTTACTTCATTTAAATGGAAGTCCCTTTCAGTTAAAAAACCAAACCAAACCAAACAAAAACAAGCAAACATAGCCTTCCCAGGGTACAGCTCTGAGGTTACCTCTTTCTACAGAATATTGGCATAATTTTGTAAATGGAACAGCAGATGATGTTGATGTCAGTCAAAGCATTGAGCTGAGAGTCAGAAGCCTGTTTCAAGGCTCTGGTGTCCTCATCTGGAAGGTGACAGGCACAGGTCAGGTTTCACAGCCGCAACTCTAATATTCCGTGATAGGAAATCAGGACTAAGAAACTGTCCACACAGTCATCACTCACAAGTTATAGTTAATGAGCCAGATGACACTAATATAAGATTTTGTTGTTGCTCTAAGTGAAGAGACATAAAGGTACTGCATTAATATAGTATTTAATGTCAGGCACATAAATATTTTTTTAAGCAAAAAAATTTCAGTTGACAGATAATAATCATATACCTATATGGAATACAGCGTGATATTTTTACACATGTATACAAGATGTAATGATCAGACCAAGATAATTAGCACTTTTATCTCCTTAAAGACTTAACATTTCTTTATGTCGGGAATATCCAAAATTATTTCTCTCCAGTTTTATAAAACACAGTAAGTTATTCTTAAGTGCAGTCACCCTGCTATGCTGTACAGCTCTAAAGTATATTCCACCTATTTATATATAATTAGGTATTCAATTCTATTTACTTTTGTAATAGTAAGTTTCATGTTTGTGACTTAAACATTAAAACTTATAAAATAGACAAATGAAAATAGTTAATATCAGAATTGCAAAACTAAATCATTTGCAATCTGAGAAAAAACCTGAAAAAATAAACTGTCATTTAAAAAGAGTATAAAACAGTAACTTTTTTTGGTAAGTGAGGGTGGTGATGTTAGAGTTACCTGGTGCAATAGAGAAGCAAAACGTGCAAAACAAAATGAACAGGTTTGTTGAGTTGAGGACGGGGAAAGGAGCCCACAACCCAGGGTGGCTGGGCGGCTCCTTCAACTAGATACAGAGAGGCTGAGGGTTATACGTCCTCTGATTGAAGTGGCCATGGAGCGGATATTGGTGACGTGTGAGGAACCCATTGGAATTCTCTGGTGCAAACAGGAAGGGGAGTCACAATTAGGGCTGGAGAAGGAGCAGGAAGTGGTGGGTGCTCCCGCTCTGGCCTTCCGCCCCGTTAGACCCCCGCCATGACTGTACAGTAATTTATACCAGGGCAGGAACCTTTCAGGCAATGCTTAGAATATTTAAGCACAGGTATCACCACTAACTTTAAAACAGCAAATAAGGCAGAATAATTTGTTCTTGTTTTAATTTCGACTGGAAAACCTCTAGCACCAATAAAAAGCTTTGATCGAACATGGGAAGGGGAAGTGGTGTCGGCCTGTATGTCGGATTTGCCCCTTCCCCTGATATTATTTTCTCCAAAGGTGCCAATTACTGAGCAGTCACAGAACAGTGTCCTCTTTGGTTACTTGTAATGGCGCCCTGTGAAGCTACAATTAAATGGAAGTGGCTTAGGAGGAGGCAGAGGTCATTGCCAGCTGCTCACATTAAACCCAGAGACCACAGCACTCTGCACAGAGCAGCAGGGTCAGTTCCAGCAGACCTGTGTCAAAGGCCCTTGAAATTCATATTCATACATGTGCACACAATCACTGTGTTTTCCATAGAAATCGGTCTGTTTTGACTCTTGGGTTACCACAGGGCTCTCTGCCTTTTGCACCCCTAAGTTTTTGTTTGTTTGCTTGTTTTTGCTGTTTTTAAAATCTGAAACCAGGAAAGAAGGGATAGTAAGTAATGTTTCAGTCAAGAGCCTTTAAAGACAGTGCTGGAAAAACCACAGGAATCATTCGGAAACATTTCAGTTCAGAATCAGATCTTCAGTGATTCCCGGCACCCACAAAAAATAAAACATAAGAATAAAAAGATAGATCCTCAACAGCACCTGCCGCGAGAAGTACTGTGGTCAAGTACTGAAACCTGACAGAGCCACCCTGTGTTTGCAGTAACTAAAGCTGTCAGCTAAGTCATGTGCTGACACTGCCCACACAGCAGGTGCAAGACAGCCGTGGGAGGCTCCTGGTGGACCTCGTCTTCATCCTGGGATTGACTGAGTGTGTCAGTGATATGGTGAGACCTGCGCTTTCAAGATTCCTCTGACCACTAAGCAACACAGAAATGATTAGCAGGAGGTGCTGGGGTCTGGCTGTGGTCTGAGCGTGTCTCCAAGTGCAATGGTAGCTGGGTCCTCAGTGCAGCGGTGTTGGGAGGTAGTGGGTACTTTAAATCGGGTCTTATGGGAGGTGATGAAACTGGGCCCTCCCACGGCCGTGTGTCTTCTGTTACATGCCTCTCACCCTGAAGCCATCTTCCATGAGCTGATGTGACCAAGGGGACCCCTGTCAGAGCTGGCACTCTGCCTCGGGCTGTGGTTTCAGGGAAACCTCTTTTTTCTAAGTACCCAGCCTCTGATATTTCATCATAGTCACTTAGAATTAACCAATACGGGAGAAAACTAAGAGTCCAAGAAGTGGGACATGAAGAAGGAGGGTGCTCAGGTGCTGGGCAGGGTCGCTGAGCAGCTGGCATCTGAGCACCGTGGTGGTGGGGGTTAGCTGGTGAGATCATTTTTATTCTACTGGGTCTGCAATGGTGTGGGTATCGATAGAAGTATCCTAGGTTTCAGATGCTTTGATGCGGGATCCAGGGTTTGGAAAAGAAACGTACACGGCGTGTGCTGAAGATTTGAGAGGTTGGGTTGTGCATATTCATTCTAATGTGGTTGATGAGGACCCCAAGAAAATTGTGAAGGAGCCAAGGATGGTCCTGGGCAGAACCAGAGACAGGGCTAAGAGGCTGGAGGACAGAGGGCAGGTCGGGGGACACCAGGAGCTCACATGCCGCAGACGGCTGTTATCACTGAAAGGCTCACTGTCACTGGGTTAGACCCTTTTCAGTGCAGGAGTCCGAGGGACTTGGCAGTTTCCCTCTGGGGCCCTTGTCTTCCCCTCCTGTCCTCGGTCTCCACAGCCTCCGCACTAACCTCCCTCACTCTGCCTCCTCTCTCCTGTCCTTTCTGCTTCCTCTTCCTTTTGGCCCCGCCCAACCCCTCCCTGCCTCACCTTAAACTTGATTTCTACTTGTACTTAAAGGGAACTTGCTTTTTTTATAGTCATTTTTTTTTTAGGTAGACTCCTTTTCTTCTCCCCCTCAGGAAAGAAAAATTAAAATGAAATTATATAAAGAATGGCTTTAAATTTTTCATCTTTTTAAAAATAAGGTTTTGCAGCTTGCTTTAGAGAAAAGCTTTCTTCCTCATACTCAGGCCATGCACTTCAAGACACGTGTGTGTGTGTGTGTGTGTGTGTGTGTGTAGCTGTGTAAATACTGGGGCTTTGAAAATACAATAGGAAGATTGTTTTGAAATTGAGTCACGGAAAGTAGCCCTTCCCCCAACTTGAGGACAGTACCTGGAATGTCTACCCTGAGGTCAGGTGGTGCCCAGGATGCATTTTCTCTACTTTCCTTCAGCTCGGGTTTGAAGGCCTCCTCCCATGGGGGGCTTTGCCTCAGTGCTGCACTGCCTGCTGGGAATTTACTTCCTGGCTCCCCTGGTGCTACTAGAACGCCTCATCTGTCTCAGCAGCTGCTTCAGATTTTGCCCAGGGTGCTGAGGGACACCAGAATGGCTACAGGGTCCCAGAGGGCCATTGCGGCCAGTGCAGATGTCCGCAGAGCGCCTGTGATAGATGGCGCCACCTCGCCCTCCCCGGCCCCACTCACACACAGCTCCCTGCCTTCTTGGGCGCCGCGCCCACCCAGCCCCCTCCTGTCTTATTTCCTCTCTTGAGCTCACTTCCTGGAAGCTGCCACTTGCCACACCACCTCTCCTGCCTGAGGGAGCCTTTCCTGACTACTAAGCCAGATCCATTCCAAATACCCTTCCCACAATGTCTTCATTTCTGTCCCTTGCTTTTTAGCGTGTACCACGATGTGAAATGTTTAAGTAAATTCTTGTTTACCTTCATATCTTCAGCTCTGAGTACCTTGCCTTACATTTAGGGTCCTCAGTAAGTACCTGCTGAATACGTGGATTGACCACTTGCAGGAGAGCCAGGACCAGAAGAATGCATGTCATGTTAAAGGTCTCTGAGTCACTGTTCAGGTGTGAACAAAGCACTTTCTTCTTCTCCTTCCTGTAACTGTGGGTTTATTTTCCTACCCAAAACTTACCTTATTGGTTGAAGAAAAAGTGAGAGGAGAAGGAGGAAATAGAACATGAATATCTGGGCCTGTAAGAAAAGACAAAGAAGCACTTTGTTCCACATTCCTTGTGGTGTAAAAAGCCCAGGAGGAATGAGAAATTAGAGGGGAAGAATTTGATCCTGAAGCCAGGGCAGATGCATTTAGAGCACAGCTGAACAGGTTTTTTCTCCCTTTGCCTTAGGCAAAGCCCTTTGTGGCCTCTGTTTTGGTCCGGAGCAGAACCTGACGCTGGGCAAAGTCTAGATTCCCAGTTCTTAGCAATTTCCCCTCTTCCTTCAGCGTCTGGAACACAATTTCCTGGCCCATGCTGTGTGTTACAGAATCAGCTTCTTCCATGGTTATTGATTAAGGTGTTGTAAATGTGTGCTGATTTTGCCAAGTAAGAGCAGGGTGCTTTTTTGAGCTGAGACATCCTTGATACGTTACGAGAAATTATACCACTTGATTCTCTGCCACTTCCAGACCTTCTGCCCCGTTTCCCAGGACCAGCCCTGGCCCTCAGATCCAGGCGGCCAGTTGCCCTCTGCTCATGGCAGTTGTCTGCGGATCCCTGGGCTAGCTGGCTCTGCAGCCCACCCCGTCACTGTTCATAATGACCCATACCTTCAAATGCAAGCTTTTCTTTCTTGCCATCTGTTTCTCCGGGACTCTGTCCTCCCTGCCAGTGAGGCACGTCATGGTATGACCGACACCGCCACGTCCGGGAGGAGGCGTCTCCATCACCTCCCTTTGTGCAGCTCACCTTCTTGGCCAGCTCAACGACTTCGTCCCGCCCCAACTCTCCCAGGGCACCCTACTTTTCTTGTCCCCTGCCTCCACTGCCTCATGTTCCCTTCTTCCCTGCCCTTTGCATCCTCTGTCTTCATCCAGGCCACATGCGAGCCCAACTCCTCACCTCTTTGTCCAAGTCCACACAGTGTTCCGAGACCCTGCTCTGGTACTGTCACCGCAGACCACAGCGTGACCCCCAGAAGGATCCCTTCTCTCCACAGCCACGTGCAGACCCCTGCCCTTCGCAGTGAAAGGCTTGGCGCACTTTCCAGTTCTTCCCCTCCTGCTCCCTGTTGAATCAACCACCACCCACCCAGAGGAGATCATGACAAGTCATCAGTTACCCCTGGGACGGGAGTCCAAGGGCTTTTGCCAGGCCCTTCTGAGATAGCAGCAGCTGCATTTGCTGCAGTGGGTCACCTTCCTGACACGTTTCCTTCACTTTGTTCCTGAAGCTCCATTCCCAGCTCTCCTCCCTCTTACTGGCCACTTCCGCAACATTTAAACCTAGCTGACCGCTTGAGAGTTAGCGTCTCCAGCTCCACCTGCTCCCGTGAGTTACCTGCATGCTCAGCTTCTCCACACGGGTGTGTGTCAGGCATGCAAAACCCAACAGGCCCCGGGCCGGGCATTTAGCTCAGTGGCATAAGCACCTGCCTGGCAAGCACAAGGTCCTGAGTTTGATTCCTGGTACCATAAATAAAATAAAATAAAATAAAATAAAATAAAATAAAATAAAATAAAACTCACTAGACCCAGCTGAGCACTTGTTCCTTCTCCAAAACCTGTGCTCTCCGGGTCTGCTGGTGGTTCTCTGCCTCACTGTGGACACAGGCTGGAGCCCTAAAATGGGAATTTGCCTACAGTGCTGGTCATGTCGAATGTTAGCTACCTCTTTTCATAAATTTATTTGTGGGGGAGGGCTGTATTGGGGATTTAATCCAGGGCCTTCCTTTTGCTAAGAGCTCTATTCCTGGCTATACCCCCAGGTTTTCATAAATTCCTATTCTCTTATTTTCATGAAAATCTATGCTTCAGGGTTTCACATAATTTCTTATCATAAGACTCATCTTAAGATCGTGTTTAAATCCCATAGATTCATGGGTCTGGTTATCAGTATCTAAAAAATAAGCCCAGGAAAAGCCAAGGTGTCTCATGGGTTTGGATGAGTTACGGAAACACTGCTATAGAGCAGTGAGCAGTTTGGAGGTCAGACCTCTTACAGAAGCAGGAGCGGTTTTCTTCATTGTAAAGTAGCAGCCACTGGGAGGGACGGTACTTGTCACTGCTTTAAGTCAGTGAAGCACAGCAATTGTCTGCTCAAGTCCCTGGGCATGGAGGGATGTGACCTGGTGAGTCGCTGTCCTGCACCAGCCTCCACCTGCTTCGGTCCCTTAGTTTTAGGAGAAGGAAAATGCAGGCGTCACCAAAGAGGGGAAACTTCACGGGCTTTATCTGTAAACAACCCCTTATTTTGAAAACTCACTTCAAAGGGGTTGAAATATAAATAAAGAGGATTGCAAATCTGCTTCCTGTATACTTGGAATTGATTAGCTCGTATTATGGACTGTCTTTAATTTGTCACAGGACAAATAAATTGGGGATGGTTTTCAGAGCCCAGGTGCTAACTGAATAGAAACTCCTTTTAGCCTAAACCAAATTGCAAGTTTTCTAGGTATTTTTGTTTTAGCTGAAATATAGTACATGCGTCAACTGTATATTCTCCTTATTTCTTAGCTGTCTGCACAGTGAATATTTGTTTGTTGATTTCTTATTTGTCTGTGTTCCCCCATGAGGCATTAAACTTTCATAAGCAAGCACTACAGTTAGGCGACTGCTTCCCGAGGAACAGACTGGGGCTCATGGTATCCGGGCAGGATGGGTGGATGGATGGATGGGGGATGGGGGGTGGGGGTGGGGGGAGGGGGCCTGGGGGATGACAGTCCCCTGCACAGAGGAGGACCTGCCTCAGCGGTGCGCTGACCTTCAGTGCTTTCACGCCCAGAGTACAATGGTTTGTAGCTCAGTGGTAGAACATGTACTTCGCATAAGCAAGGTTCTGGTTTCAATTCCCAGCATCAAATAATAATAATAAAATAATAATAATGAAGAGGATCCTAGTGAAAATACAAATGACATAAGAGCTCTGGATTACACTCCAAACTGTTTTCTGTTAACTCTTGGCATTGATATGATCGTATGAACGTGAATATATTGCTATTGAATAATCCTGGGAGTTCTTCACAATACATATGATAAGTATCCATGCTTCAAGAAATTCTCGGAAAATATACATTTGTGTCAAGTCTCAGTTTTTAAAATATGTTTTTTTCCTAGAAATCAGCATGTTTGTTATGGAAGTGTTGAAAAATGGTACTTAAATTCTATGATTCCCAAGGCAGCTTTTACAGACACTTTTGTGTTCTTATATTTCAGTTTGACTTTATTTTCTTAACAGTTTCTTAGGTATTAACATTGACAATGGATTTTAAAAATGAAAAATTCAAACTGCATTGCAGTTTTCAAACTAGAAACCTTGTTCTCTGACTCCTGAGGCCCAGTGTTAGTAATTCTAATGTATCTTCACAGATACCACCATAAATTATGGTTTCATTTTCCCCACAGATGGGATTGTACAATATATATTATGTCATAAGTTTACTATACCTTGGACATCTTTTCATCTTTTCTTGGACATCACTACAGTATAATTTTTCTCTTCCTTTTAAAGTGCTTAGTATTCTCTTGTATAGCTGTCTTACGATTTATTTAACCATTCTCTTCCTTACTGATGGGCATTTATGTTGTTTTATGGGTTTGATTATTTTTATTATAACAAACAATACATAGTGATGATTCTTCTAGGTGTAAATGCTTTTACAGATATGTTTCAAGCAGATTCCTAATGGAAGATTTACTATACCAAATATGTATGCATTTTAAATTCTGACAGTTTTCTCCAGTCTTTCAAAAACTGAGTATTTTTTTCTTCACCCTCTTGCCAAAACTAGGTGGTGTTATTTTCCTCTAATCCAGTTCATTAAGTCAGAATTTTTATTTCATCATTGTAATTTATCTTTTCTTTTAGTATGGATCAGAGCAAGCATCTTCTCCTCCACTTCTGTTTTGCTTGCAGTGAATTTTTCTGGGAATTCTGAGTAAGCCCTGTGTACATCTTTTCTATTTGGTCTTTGCCATCTACTCCTTGTTATTACTTTAATTAGACTTACATATGTGTTTCTGTGCATTTGAAACTATTTAACTCAATATTGTAGTTTTCATTTTTATAAAAAATTCTACTAATATGCATATACTTATTACTGTATAATATTCTATTCCTATGAGTACACTGTAATTTCCTTGGAATTCCCCTGGAGACAAACATTTAGATCATCTCCAGGTTCTCCCGGATAGAAATAACCACGCAGAACATTTCTGTACTTATTTCCCTGGATTTCCTTGCTACAGATGCCCCAGCATCCAGATAACAAGGTCAGAGTGTGAAAGTCTGTAAACCTCTTGACGTTCACAGCTTGCTTCCACTGAGCGACACTGGCATTTGAGTTGAGAAGCCTGTTTCTCACTCCGAAATGTTCTGAGTTACCTGCTGGCTTGCACACATTCCACATCAGCGACAGTTGTGATTCAGCTGGTCACACGTGCTTGCCCCGCTGAAGCAAGAGCTTAGGGGAATGGCTTTGCTGTAGGTTGTCCCCTTGCTAGAGTAAGTTGCAAACTTCTTGCTACCTTCTTCTCTTCTCACAGTGATGAGCATGGCTCATTAACTGCAAGTCAAGAGGGAAGTGGAGCAGGTCATGGTAGACCCAGCTAAAGACGCTACTGATCCCAGCGTGTCCTTTACTCACGGCCCTGTGCTGGTCTGTGGAAGGGGCAGGTGTCTTTGGTGAGTGGCGGAGGGGCTTTGGCAGAAGATCGCCTTTGCGCCTTTGCGACCTTGCTACTGTGAGGCAGCCTCGTCAGGCTCTTGGCAGAAGCAGAGACTGGGATGTGTCTGCTGGGTTTTAGCAGCTAATCAGGAAAACAGAGATGGAGAAACTGAGGACTGCTGGTCTGCAGACACACCACCCACACCAGCCACCCCACCAGGCCTGAAGCTAGGCTTGTGCGCCTGTGTGTGGCCTCTCCCGGCCCAGCTGTCCCTCGGTGTGACTCCAAAAGATTACTCTTATTTTACCGCTATGAGCCGAATTCTGATTTTACTCTGTTATTAATTATAGTTCGGGGCTGGGGCGGCAGCGGGCTCGGTGGGAGAGCAAGTGCCTAGCTAGTGCAGGCTCTGGGCCTGATACCCACACACATTTTAGAAGAAAATAGTACAATTATTACAATAGTGGTAATGATAGCTGTCACACTGCACCCTGAGCAGTCTCACACTGTCCTGTGCGGTCTCCCTGAGACTTCGAGAGGCAATTTATCCCTGTTTTTGTTTTTGTTGTTTAAATAAACTCAAACTACCTCATTCCAAAGTACATGATGGATTTCCACAAGTGCTGACGTTTGAAGTGTCATCAGTAATCTATGTCCCACTAATCCCTAATTGTGTATTAACCTCACGGTCAGGTTTACTGGCGGGATTTGGAGACAGGACTAAGGAGCTACCTAGGGGAAGGAGGTTATGGAAAAGCGTATTAGCTCCTCCCCAGCTGGGCTTGGTCCCGTCCTGGTGCGGACTGACGCCTTCCACGCAGCCTGCCGCGGGCTGCTGGACCCTTCCTTAGTGGTCAGTTCCACTGCCACAGCTGGGTACTGACAAGCCTGGCTCCTCGCCTGTGGTTCGTTCTGCTCCGGAGGTAAGCTCCCCACAGTTTTCTTCATTCTGGTAGAATGTACATAGCAAAATGCACCATTCTAATCATGTCAAGGGAACGGCTCAGTGACACTAGCATTCACAGCCTCGAGCAGTCTTCGCTTGCGCCCACTTCCAGAGCGCTTTCATTTCCCTAACTGAAGCTCTATCTGTGACACAGGGTCTCCCAATAGTTCCTTCTTTCCAGCCCGCTTCCTATTTCTCTGAATTTGATTATTTAAAGTAACTCATATAGGTAGCATTATAACAGCCCTAACCCTTTTGTGACTTTTGTGACTTACTTAGCCTATTGTCTTCAAGGCTCATCCAGGCTGGTATCAGAATTTCCTTTCTTTTTATGACTGAATAATCTTCTATTATATTTCTGTACCAAATTTTGTTTATCCATTTTTTTTTCTGGTACCAGGGATCAAACTCACGACCTCACGCTTGCCAGGCAGGCGCTTATGCCACTGAGCTAAACCCCGGCCCCTCATCCACTTATTTACAGACTCTTTGGTCGCCTCCACCTTTTGGCTGTTGTGAATAATGCTGCAGTGAATATAAATTTATAAATATCTCTTCAAGTCCCTCTTTTCATTTCTTTTGACAGAGTTGGAATTGTTGGAACATACAGTTATTTTCTTTTTAGCTGTGTGAGGAACTATCATGGTGTTTCCCAAAGCAGCTGCACAGTGGGACATTCCCATTCGCAGTGGACATGCTTTCCGATTTCTCCTCACCTTCCTAAGCACTGGCTATTCTCCCCTCCCCACTCTTTTTGGTTATATTCTTTCCACCGGGCATGAAGCAGTTGGTGAGTTTTTATACAAGTCTCTGAATATTAGTTGACCATTTTTTGTCCTTTTCAAGTTGATTTATTTGGCTGAGGAAAGTGATGCTCTTGCATTGAAACTTACTGACATAATCATAGTTGCTCAATGGAGCTATCTTTTAGATATTCTGACTCCCTGGGGCACTGTGGGACCCTGCATGCTGTCGGGCTGTCACAGAAACCTCCACCAGCTCTCGTCTTTGAATAGATTTACCTATGCCAAATTCTGTCCTCATCTTTGAGCTCTGAAGGTAGCCACCAGACTTCAAGCTTTAAGTCTTAAATGAGCTAGTGTTCCTTTTCCCCTGCTGTCCACTCTGGACCTTCCGTTTTTCAGAAAAGAAGCCAGTACGCATGAATGAGGGAGAGTAAACAGAAGGACCCATCAAACGTAGATTCACATCCTGAGCTTCCCCGGAATATCATGACCTTTCCGAGACTCAGCTTCTTCTCCTTTAGTATGACCAGTGACGATTTCACAGGCTGGTTTTAATTATTATAAATAACTAACAAAGTACCTGAGTAAGCAAGAGTTAATGTACGGTAGCTGTCATCATCATCTAATTATAGAATATACTGTTTATTAGAAAACGTAGGGGGAAAAGAACATTATAATTACCAAGTACAACTAAAATAAAATTTTCAAGGAATTTTGGCCCCAAACTAGTAATAATGCAAACAGCAATGAATGAGCTCTCTTCCATCTCTTCTTCCATCCATGTGATGGTTTAAAAGTGTAGGAACCCACCATGGGGAATAAATGAATTTTAGTAGATAGCAGAGTGTTTCTGTAATAACTGCCTGCTGTAGAATAAATGCTGTCATACTTGGTGCACGCAGAGGACACACATCTTTACTTATTCTTTTTTTGTAAGCCCCATTTTTGTTCATGTTGTCATTCACTGGTTGTCTTAGTGACTTTCTGGTCCCTGAGACAAAATATCCAACGTTCACAACTTAATGCAAAGGAGGTTTTGAGGCTCATGGTTTCAGTTCGTGGCCCGCTGCCTCCAAGAGAGAAGCCAAAAGACCGAGGGGCGAGATGGAGAACAAGATGCACGACCCATGGCAGCTGGGAAACCAGCAAGAGGAGCAGAGTAGGGTGCACCCTTCCGGTCACACCCCAGGGACCGCCTCTTCTGACCGGGCCCTGCCTCCCCACACACCTCTAGCAGGAATATATCAGTAGATTAATCCCTGATTAAGTCACATTCCAAAAGCCCCACCTGTGTCTGTGTGAAACACTGGGGTACATTCTAGATCCAACACGTAACGGGGTCTTTAGAGTTCAGGATGGTGTTGACCCCCGGGCTCCCCAGTTAGATAGGATCCTTCAGACAAACTACACAGGGCTTCCTCTATTGCTGCTCGTTTTTCACTTCCAGCTCATTAATGTTACCATTATCTCAAAAGCTTCCTAGGGGTTTCGAGCATAATTATTTCAGTTCTTTTTCTCCAGCATAGGAAGCAAATGCATGTCTAGACAGTGAGGTAGACAAAGCCTGTGAGAATAAGTGAGACAACACAAAAACCAGATTTTTATTCTCTCCTGCTTTTTGGCAGGTTTCTTGTTTAATTTCTCTCACTATTTAGACGGCAAATGTTTTCCAGCAACTGATTCTAAGACAAGTTCTGTTTTCAGTTCCAGTTTCTCACTTAGGCAGGAATTTCCTGGGGTAGATTTTAGCTTTGCTTGAGAGATCACATTCAACCCCTCAGTAAAGGTCCTTTGATTCCTTTTTAATATGGGTGCTGCTTATTAAAGTGGGAAAGACAGGCAAAGGAGAGAAAGAAGGAAGGAAACAAGTTAGTTCACCGAGCTAGATAGCCTGCTATTTGCCAGCGTCTCAGAAAGGCCACAGTAATTAGAACAAACACAAGAGCCCTTAAAAGACTTCCAGAGCCAGCTCATCCACAGCGTCACACAGCATCACACAGCCTCTGGGTGGCAGCTCCAGGTGGAGCAGGCGCCGAGTCCACCAGCAGACGCAGGACAAGGTGGCTGGTGGCTTGGCTTGGAGCCCCGTCACATGGGAGAGGGGGTACCCTGCTGGAACCTAGGTGGTCTGGGCCAAGGGCCTGAGAGACTCTTCACAGGGTGTTTGAGAAAAGCAGAGAAGAGAATGAGCTGGGGACATTACTAGCAAGTAAACCACACGCAAGGGGAATTAGTTGAGCTCTTCTTTGGTTTATTCAATAAATTTCCACGTAGAGTTGAATTCCAAATAAAAGAAGCCCATGGTGTGCCTTACCAGGGCCCAGGCCCAAGCAGGACTGTAAAGAGAAGCCCAGCATGAACACAGGGGACCTCCAGTGAACGTGGTAATGAGGTGAAGCTCAAGGTCCTTAGCATGGAGGAGCCTGGGCTGCATGGAGGAGGTGGGCATGAAGCGGGCCTGCTGGGGCTGCAGGAACCCGGCTGTCTGTGTGAACGTCATTAACCAATAAGGGAGCAGAGTACAGTCCACTAAGGTGCTTCCAAATACTTCGTTTTGATTTAAATCTCTGTCCTCATAGGGTAAAAAAAGTACAGGTAAACAGGGCTGTAGACTCAGTGCGCTTTCCCCACCTTGCCCACAATATGTATGTGCGTGTGTGCATGCGTGTGTACGTGTGCGTGTGCGTGTATGTGTTAGAAAACAATGAGTAGAAGGAATAAAAGTGTCGTGCTCTAAGGACTATTCTGTGTGAGAAACCACGTGTGGTCATGCAACAAATAATAAAAGTTGTCATCACTGCCCAGCTGCAGATAAAGCCGTGGTCCCAAAAGATTACACTGCCTCAGGCTGGGGATTTAGCTCAGTGGCACAAGTGCCTGCCTGGCAAGTTTGAGGTCACGAGTTCGATCCCCAATAAAAAAAAAAAAAAAAAAAAAGATTACACAGTCTCACCTGTAACCCCAGCACTCTGGGAGACTGAAACAGTAGCACCCCAAATTCAAGGCCAATATGGGCAATTTAGCAAGAACCTGTGTCAAAATAAAAAAGGGCCAGGGGTACAACTCAGTGCAGATGAAATTTTCTTAAAAAGAAATTTACCTAGCCTAGTGACCCTGTAGCTGCCTTAGGCTGAGGTCCACTGTCTTTTTAAGTGTCATGTGACCACATAGACTATCACACTTCCCTTTCACACCTGTGTGGTCAGGAGACCTTCCTTCCCCGCCCCCTGGCCCTATGTGCGTTTCTAGGCCTCTGGTTGTGGAAGCACGTGTGTTCGGTAACTCGGTGGTTGAGGAAGAGAGGGACTGCTGGGTCACTCGTTTCCTTCCCCCACGCAGTGGAAAGAACTCTCTGCAGGACTCACCGAGTTTCTAACTGAAAGTTTATTTATCTAGCAAGGAAACGTCATTAATGTGATCTCCCATGTGCCCCAAGCTGTCGCTGGGTACTGGGTGCTGCTGGCCCATGGGGACCATTGCTCGCTGTCTTACTTAGTCATTCTGTCCCGCCTCCCAGGACAGCAGCTCGCTCCGCCCCGGGCCAGTCCTGCATCCTCTGCCTCTGTCGTCATGGTATCCCACACTTGCGACATGGTGATCGAGTACCTCCCTGGGCTTCCTGATCACTTTACTCAGAAACCACTGTTTCAAAATAGAAATAAATAGAATCACCAAAGGGAGCAAATGTCATCTTCTTCTGTTTTCACTGATACAAAAAGAGGAACTAACAATATGGATGTTGTGTTCATTCAGCTGAGGAACACAACAATACAAGCATATCTCGATTAAATCAGTTGCATCTAAGCCCATAGAAACCTCACCGACATGATCTTCCTCCATAATTGCTCTCACCGCAGCCTGTCACAGGCATGCTTTCTATTCCACACTTCCAGCGGCTTTATGCATAGTGATCTGAGGCTGAGTTAGGCATTAGCACAGGAAGAAAAGAGACATTTTGAATGACTTCCTCAGCCTTCGTAGGTAGCTTCAAAAGTTGGGGTTTTCTGATGGCCATATACCACTGGGCCTGGCATGGTGTTACTGATATGGCCCATGAAGAAGAGTCTTCAGATTTAGGACCAAAAGATTGCACAAGATTTGCAAATTCCCATGTAATGGCTCTATCCCCAGCGCCATGATACAAAAGGAAATGTGCTTGGATCCTGAGCCTGGACTCAGAGCCACGGTCATAGTAGAAATTCCTCTGTGGTGTTCTGAGTGCTTGTGTCACTTCTGTCTCATCTCACCTCACTTGGCCTCCCTTGTGACGGGCCCTTCTTGCCTGGGCTCTTTAGGACATCACATATGTCTTGCTAACCCTTCACTTAAACTGAGCTGCATTGAAAACAACAGTCCACATGTGAGATCGGAGGCAACATACTGAAAGCAAGGTTTTGTTCCAGTCTTTCTAGAACTTTGAAGACTGAAATAACCTAAATCACAAGCCTATGCCTTACTACCATGCTTCTCAAGTGTAATGTGCTGGTACAGGAGCACACTTCCTGTTTCAAGGGCTTACGGGGTTCTCTGCTTAGGCTTCAAGATCCCCGGAGGCCCCACTTCTATAAATTCAAATTTAATTAGTTTGGGTGGAGCCCAAAGTGAATAATGTGTAACATTTCCCTACGCGATTTCAGCACACAGAGTTAAAAAAAGAAAAATAGTGACCTAAAAGTTAGCATTTAATTCAACTGCAAAATGCACAGAAAGGAAGTTAAACCATCTTCCAAGCCATGGCACTAACCTATGGCATGACTCTAGAAAAAGTTTCCTTTTGACCCCATCAAACTTCCAAAGAATATGGCAGCTGCTGCCTTTTCATGACATGTGGGGCTATCTGGAAGAAATTACTGTCCTTGCTTAATTTTTACCTGTCTGTTTTCATTTTGAGAAAGAAAGAAGAAAGGAAGAAAGAAAGAAAGAAAGAAAGAAAGAAAGAAAGAAAGAAAGAAAGAAAGAAAGAAAGAAGAAAGGAAAGGAAAGGAAAGGAAAGGAAAGGAAAGGAAAGGAAAGGAAAGGAAAGGAAAGGAAAGGAAAGGAAAGGAAAGGAAAGGAATGGAAAGGAAAGGAAGATTGAGAAACAGCACTTTAGGCAGAGCAAACCCAAGGAAATGGTCTTGAACACACAGACTGGGAGTTCATTGTACCATGTCTGAACAGTAAAATTTGGGTTTAAAAATAATGAATTCTGGGTGGGAAACTCAGAAGTCTTTTTTAAAATTTCTTCTTAATAAAGAAGATTCTCTCCATGAAACATGTGGGTCCCAGAAGAGTCTAACTGTCTACCCAGTTATTTGTCTGCACTACGTTTCCTCACAGGTGTGCCATTCTGGAGTGAAGGCTGAGCTCCGACACCTGGTGTAAACCCTGGTGCTGTCCTTCACTGTGTGGCTTTTGGCAGATTCTTTCATTTATGTAAGCTTCATCTGCAGACTGTTGCATGTACAGTAAAAGTAAAAACTACCTTACAGATGTGTTAAGCTGAAACATGAATTAGTTATGCAGGATAAGAGCAGGCCTAGAATATAATAAGTATTCAATTAGTGATAGAAGTGGTAATTATTAATAATTACCTAATTATTACCTACCTGCCTATTTACCTGGCATCACTTTCATAGCACAATAGTTGTGAGTGTAAGACAATGAAAATAAAAAAATATGAATCAAGCAGATCTTTTCTCACCAGACTTGACCGGCTCCATGGAACTCCTGTAGAAGTCACCTTTCTGAGCTATTGGAACAGTTCAGGGTTCCGTCCTCACAGGACTCCCAAGGACAACAGACAATACCTTTAGTTGGAGGTATTTATGTGACATCTTTTTCTACCATGCTGAATACTAAATGACCATAGCAAGGGAAGAAGGTAACTCATAAACGAAAAGTTAATCTTAGATTTGATTAACCAAAATTGGCTCATATTTCTTCCTGGTGTTATGAAATTGAGTCAGAATTACTTTAGCCAAAGGAAATACAGCGCACACACACACACACACACGTACCACCAAAATTTATTTTAAAAAGCCAAGAAACAGCAATACATATATCCAAGGCAAATAAAAAGAGTGAACTAATTTTATGTAGGCAGACGAGTTGTTATATTTATTGTCTTAAAACCAAGTCACATGTGAATCCTTTTATTCCTGCACATACCTGTGTATGCAGCTTGGCTGATGCTACTGTTTCAAGTCTTGTCTTGGTAAATCATCATCGTTATTTGGAAGCTAAGTTCCTCAAAGCACGCTAGCATGGAAAAGAAAATCAAACTAAATGATTTCTTCCAAGTTTGTTATTTCATAGAATCATTTTTAAAAATCCCTTCAGACCTATGTAAATGTAGAATTCCAGTAGGTGCAGTGAGGGCCTTGCTAACAACTTCCTGGAGCGTTCTCAGAATGAGCCGAGCACTGTGCCTGTCACACGGCACCATGACAGCCGTGACTTGCTGCCCTCTGAGTCCCTGCTAGGCCGAGCGCACACCGCTGTGAGGTGGAGCGGCCAGCACCGGCTGCTGGTGGCCGCTGTCCACTGCAACTTGAGGCCTGGATTGCACACTCAGCCCATTTCAGCTCCTCTGAGGTCCTAGGACAGTTTCTATATAAAATTATTGGAATGTTAAACAAAAAAGTGTCTGCAGACCAGGAACTCAGAAAGTTGAAACTATCAAGGAGCCCAGAAAAGAGCACCAGACAGTGTCGTCCGTTCCTGCCCAGCGCTTTCCCCCTCGTCTTGCCTTGGGCACCAGGCACCTCACCGTCTCCAAAGTGCCGCGTGTCCTGTCCGTCCGTGTGTGCGTGTGCACCCTCGTTCCCTCACGGTGCTCAGCCTGGCCGTCACTCTCCACCTCTCTCAGCTCTCCTGGCTCTGTCTAGCTGAAGTCAAGGCACCAGCGTGTAAACGGACACAGAGGCCCAGCCTGCGGCTCCACCAACATCACCGATTCCAGGGATGCCCACTGCGGAGCGAGTGGCCCAGCGAGTTCCTACCGTCCTCCTGTGTCGCGCCTGCTCTCTGGGCCACAGGGTCTTTTCCCAGTGCTGCGCCGTCCCCTAGCTTTCACCGCTGCCCGCCTTTGACGGACTTCCTGTAGAGGCTGTTCCAGATGTTTTCCAGTGGATAAGGGTAGTGCGTTTATGAGTGCCACGGGCTTCACAGAGTTGGAGAAGAGGCAGGACACCCAGTCACTGCTGTCCGGGCTCCTGTGGCATCACACGCTGTGCTATGCTGATTGTGCAAGCCCTACACCTGCCCCCCAGGGACTCCTAGCGCCGCAGCAATCCTCGGCTGGCACACCGGTGAGCAGCAGGGAGCCCCGTGACACACGCGTGGGAGTAGAGGGGTGCTGGCAGAATTTTTAGGAAAGTGACTCAGAAGCAAGACCTGCAGAATGAATGAATCAGGTCAGTGAGTAGGGAGCAAACGGCAGAGCATGGAGTGGTGGAAGCTGGGAGACCGGAAAGGAGCTTGTGGTGAGGAGGCAGGAGGGGTGCGCAGGGGCCGGAGCCTGCCGGGCCTCGGCAGCAACGTTAAAGGAGTTAGGCCCACAGTCCTTGGTCCCCATCAGAAGTGACGAGTGGGACGATTAGACTTCCAGGTGGGTGTGCAACACACTGAGTGTGTAAGGACTTCCAGGGTCACAAAAGTAGCACCTGCCACATTCCTGCAGCAGTGTGCTAACAACAGAACAAAATTCCAGAACATTATTTAAATGCTTGATGACAAGGGTGAAGCTTCCAGCAAATGTAAGCAAGACTACAAAAGCATCAGGTGTGCGTTTCACCCCCCAGGGTATTTATCATCTGGTTGGCATGGCAACAATAAGTCATTAAATAGCATACAAATAATGGCAAAACCATGATCAGAAACTGCGGATGGTTTTTATACAAATTGTTGGTCTGAGGATGAGTGTGAAGAGGTTACGGAGGAGGAGCTGAGGGAAGGCTCACTGAGCGGAGGGGAGGTGAGGGAATGGCCTGGAAGGAAAGGGAAAGCGGACCTGGTGAAAAGGGCCTGGTTCTTTGCTGAGCAGTGGAGCCGGAACCAGGGCTTGACCTGAATGACAGTGGAGGAGACGGCGGAGGGGAGGGGAGGGGAGCAGGTCTCCTGAGCTAAGCCACTTGCGGTTCAGGGCAGAATCTGGTTCCATGAGGCCCGACTGAAGGATACCGCACCAGATACAAACACATGCCATCATCTTCCTGCTTTCTAACGCAGTTCTGGGAGTCCTTTCCTTGTAGTTGTGCTGTTTTGCTGTCTCATCCTGAATTCATTCAAAACGTCTAACTTTCTTGGTCAGAGATCTAGAAGTTGCACAGTGCAAGATCTAGAGAACGAAAAGAGTGAGCAGACACCTTAGGGCTTTCGTGAGCCCACTTTTCTGATGATGGCCTCACCAGCCACGTTCTCTGCAGCTTCCATCCCACCTCGAAAGGACGCTCACAAAAGAGAACTTGCTTCACAAAGCGGCAAGAAGGGCGACACAAGTCTGTCCAAAGTGAGGGGAAATGTTTGAGGCGGGTTAATGACACTGTGTCTTTACTGTAGTAAATTTTAATGTTAACATTCACTTGTCTTGTGAAATAATTCTAATTACAGTGATTTTTCTGATTAATGAATATAGCTAATGACTTTTTCTTTCTTTACCTTTTCTTTACCCTCCCTCATGTTCTTCCTCATCTTTTTTTCCCTCCCCACTTCCTCATCTATTTAACAGAATTTATTAAAGTCTTCCTTCAAAGCCTGATTTTGGGGCCATGCCACATTTTCTGTTAACCATGAGCAGCAGTTTCTTCTCATCTGTGTTTTGGTTTGTTTAAATCTTTGGTTGTTTTCTGCCGTCCTGCTTCGTGATGACTCTTCCTCGTCATCCTGGAGGGACCAAGTACCGAGAATCCAGAAAGCTAGTTCCATGACTGATTAATCTGGCAGAGAGGGTGCTGTTGACCAAAGTCATCTTGTCCTTGACATCTGATTAACTTGTTCTTATTAGCATGTCACTTTCTCCAGCTCTGCTGTAGTTTAGGCTGCTCCAACAGAATATCCTTGTTATGGTTTGTGTCTGGGTGTCCCCCAAGCCTCATGCAGTCATGGAGGTGGCTGAGTGTAGCATTTGTGATTGGTTCATTGTCTAGCACTGGGACTGGTGGTGTGAGTGCTGCACCCACCCGAGGGTGGTGCTTGCATGCAGTATGGGGGAGAGAAGGAGGTGTGGTTTTCCCCTTTTTGCCTATTTTGCCCTTTTCACTCTTGTCACTTGTGGTTGCCGTGAATGACTGCCCTTTAGCCATGCCACCCTGCCTTGGAGCCAGCTGAGTAAACTCCAAAACACTGTAAGCTAAATAAATTTTTCCTTCCTTCATTTTGGGTGTCAGGTATTTTTTCTCAACAATGAGAAGAAGAGTAACCAAAACAATCCTACACTGTGTGGCTTAATCAGGCACTTTTTTCCTCATAATTTTAGGGACTTAAGCAGGGTAAGATAAGGTCTGAGCAGACTCAGTGTCTGGTGAGGACTCATTCTGATTGACAGAAACCATCTTCTTGGTCAAGCGTGGTGGCATATGCCTGTAATCCCAGCACTTGTGAAACTGAGGCAAACAGGTAGAGTTTGAGGCTGGCCTGACTGACTATATGGTAAGACCCTGTCTCAAAAGAAATAAAAAAAAAAAACAAGGAGAAAGAAGGAAAGAAACAGAGAGAGAGAGAGAGAGAGAGAGAGAGAAAAGCATCTTATTTGCTATGTCCTTGCCTGGTGGAAGGACCAGGCTGCTCTCTGGAGCATTAATCTAACCACTGTGACCTAATCATCTTTCAACAGCTTCACATCCTAATACCATCACATTGGGGATCAGGATTTGAACATAAGAATTTGGGAACAGTTGCATTCCCAGACCGTAGCATGTGTTTTCTCAACATGAAAATTTAATAGGGTTTTAAAAGGATTTGCTTCATCTTAGTAAAACGTTTAGACATGCTGCTATTTAAAAAGAATAAAAAAGATAATTGTTATGATTGGACTTTTTGGGGGGATAAGAGCAAATTTATTTTAGAAAGGACTACTCTACAGTGGAGATTTAACAAAAAAATAAAAACGAGATACAGAATTTCAAAAGAAAATAATAGGAGATTAACACTAATTAATATATTGTGTATCATTATCTTCAAAGTAGTTGTTCATATTACAAGATATAGGCATGAAAAATGACCAAACACTGAAAGCATAAACTTCTTTTTGATGAACTAACAGAGATTAGTAGTATAATTACTTATCATATACATGTAATATGTATATAGATTATATATATATATAATCTTTTCCCTTCTTCTTTTTCTCTTTTCCACTACCCTAGTTGTTCTTTCCTTTAATGATCAGAATAAGATGAAGAACTTAAGATTTCAGGAACGCAAGATTAATTGGTTGGTTGGGCGACTGGTTTTTCGGTTTTGGTTTTCCTCCATGGTACACTAGTACAGCCCACAAAAATCCAACGGGAATCTGTTTCTGATTTCAGATTGCAGAGGGCATGGCCTACATTGAGCGTAAGAACTACATTCACCGTGATCTGCGAGCGGCTAATGTCCTGGTCTCTGAGTCACTCATGTGCAAGATTGCAGATTTCGGCCTCGCTAGGGTAATCGAAGACAACGAGTACACGGCAAGGGAAGGTGCGTTCTGGTTCTTGTCACCACTGTCACGCACTCTGTTATTGTCTCGGTTCATTTCATTCTTGTATGTTTTTAATAAAGCAATTACATTTTTTTTTCAGTATTGGGTTTGGACTCAGGGCCTCCTCCTGGAGGACACTTGTGGCCTTTTTATTTTTTGAGACAGGATCTCACTAGCTGCCCAGGCTGGCCTCAAATTTACAATCCTCCTGCCTTTGCCCCTGCACCCTGTGAAGTCATCATTTAAAAACATTATTTGGTACAATATTCAAAATGTACCATAAATGTCTGTTAATGGTTCTTGATGAATGCCAGGTGATTCTTTGATAGCTTTGTAAATACTATTGCTTGTATTTAAGTTAAACAAAGAAAAACAAAAATAGATTTCACAAGATCAAGATTCTTTACTTGCATTACATAGAGCTTTTCACTCACATGATGAAATATAAGCACTATCTTTAACTGCAGAGAAAGTATTTGTATGTTATGTTCTATGCTGTATATTCTGGACATTCTCCTACATGGAGAATCAAATACGATGTCACAAAAATATGTACCTTTATTTGCCCACATTCCATATTGTGCATGTGAACAAAAGTGTGCAGAGTGCTGGGGTCAGCGGCACATGCCTATAATCCCACTTCCCTGGGAGGCTGAGGAAGGAGGATCGTGAATGTGAGCCCAGCCTAGGCAACTTGGTGAATTAGTGAGACCCTGTCTCAAAATGAGAACTTAAAAAAGGTCTGGGAAGACAGTTCAGTGTGAGCTCCTTTGGGACAGCATGGACAGTGCAGAAGGCTCATGCTGCAGGTCAGCCAGTGTGCTGTGCATGCCCCGGCTTGTCTCAGTCCCTCCATCACAATGCCTGCCCTTCACTGCCATTACACTGTGCCACATGTGACTCCCCCCACTTGACCCCACCACAGCCTGGAGAGGGTCACGTGTTTCCCCACTGGACAGGTGAAAGCACCAACAAGGCCCAAAGACAGTAAGAAACTTTCCAGGATCACACCAAGCAGGAAACGGCAGAGCTGAGATTCAGTCCTGGGCCCCAAGGACCCAGTCTCCTAGCCCCATGACCAGGGGCACGTGGGGATGGGGGACTGGTGCAGCAGTGTGTGACAGTCCCTAGCACACAACAGGGACTCCACCAGGCTCTCTGTGTTACTATTACTCCCGTTTTGGTCAGACACAACAAAAAATTCTCAAGCAACAACATAATAAAGGCAGTCTTTTAAGTGGTCGGTAGAAACTGCAAGGCTTTTTGGGGTACCATTGTGATAGTCTGTCCCTGAGCCCCTGCGTTCCTCAAGGGGGCTCCCCACATTATCCCAGGTCAACAAGGCTGGCCCTGGAGTCCCTCAAGTTCGCTGGCCACTCCTGGAAACATTATTTCACCAATGTCCCATTCAAGGATGTTCATTCTCCTGAGTCTTAAAACTTTAAAGTGTTTTGTCCTGGCAGATGAAAAAGTGGGAAATTATCATTTGGAGTAGCATCTGAGATTCCTGTTGGTACAGCTTAGAGATGTGTAGCCACAAAGGCATTCACATTGCAAAAACATTTCTATCCCAGCGGAGGGTGCAGCTCAGAGTAAGTGGACGCTCAGCCTGTGTGAAGCCCTAGGTTCAATCCCCAACACCAGTCAATCAATCAATGAGAGATAAAAGACATTTATGTCCCTTGTCAACATAAAATGGGTTCATTACAGCAAAATTGGGCATGTTTTTCTTTTGACGTGGGGTCTCACTATGTTGCCCAGGTTAGCCTTAAACTTCTAGGCTCAAGTGATCCTTCTGCCACAGCGTCCAAAGGAGCTTGGACCACAAGAGTGCACCACGCCTGATTCTGAAGAAAATCTGAACACTGAAGATCTATGTTTTAGAGGCTTGTGTTTATACACCAAGAATAATGAGTAATTTGTTTATATTGCATATCACATTCTTCCATGTTTCAAGCTGCCTGGTCATAATACTTTCCGCCTGGGGAGGAAGATTACACATGAAACTTTGCCTCCAAAAAGGGCAATGGAAACAGAAGGAGGAGGCAAATATTTGAGTATAATACTTGGTGCCGTCTCCATTTGGTCCTGTGTGTGTCATGTATTCAAAATGAAAAAATAGTTTAAGTTATTTTAATCAAAGGAGCAAAGCGTCCCACATTCATAACGGTTCTGTTGGGCTGAGATGACCAAGTAAGAATCACAAATCTTCTTCCTCAGGTGCTAAGTTCCCTATCAAGTGGACAGCTCCGGAAGCAATCAATTTTGGATGTTTCACTATCAAGTCCGACGTGTGGTCCTTTGGAATTCTCCTGTATGAAATTGTCACCTATGGAAAGATTCCCTACCCAGGTATTGCTTATCTGTTTCCATTCAGGCGATGTATGTGACATAAACATCAGGTTGTAGAAGGCATTTTAAAAAAGCCTTCTCTACCCAAAGTTAAAGAATTCACACTTCATATCAGAGCTTGATTCTCACTGCCTTCGGTGGGAATTGTGCTACAATGTGCTTAGATACCTCGCTGCTGCCATCTGTATGATTGAGTGCTCATTCCTCTCCTCCCCTCATTCATTCCACCACTTACTCAGGGCCCAGAGTGTGCTTGGTACTGCTGTGGGTGCTGAGATCAAACTGGAACAGACACAGGTGCCCCCCACAGGGGCGTCCCCGTGGACAAGGAAGGAGCTGAGGGAATGAGGGTTTCCAGTGCCTTCTGCTCAGTGTTGGACCAGAGGTTTTGTGTAGGTGCCGTGGAATCTCTCCCTCCTCAGGAAATAGCTGTCTTCATTTATCAGTGAGTGAACTTCTGATCTTTGTCTTGTTGGTGTCAGTGGAGACCTTGGCCAGCAGCTGCAGTTTCCTAACACCTGAAGCCCTCAGAAGCCGATCCAGCCAGCCCACCTCCTCCTGGGTGCGCACTGGTTCAAAGAGGAATTTTTCCAAATCCTATGCTATCTCATTCATATTTGGCTCCTAACAAAATCTATGCGTAAGATGAATTTACAATCCTATCTTTAACATTTAAATCACTGTTTCATTCAATAACTGTCTAGCGTGTCAGGCATTCTTAAAGAACTAAAAACACAGCAGCTTGTGCTTCTGCCCTTGGGAGCTCACGTTCCGTGGGCAGAGGCTGATACTCAGTCTGTGGGGTGCTGGGTCTGGCAGGAGAATGTGTGAAGGAGTTAACGAGTACTCGTGGAAGTCAGGATGCGGGAACTGATGGCTTTATCCAGTGGACCTGGATTTAGCCAGAACTCGAGGAGATCAAGGAGGGACACCTGTGGCTTTCTGGGGGCTGAGTGTCCCATAGGGATCAGCCAGGTCATGAGGTTGGGTAACAGGACTGCGAGACCAGTGTGGTTAGGGCCTCGGTGAGTGTTTGCTGGATGAATGAATGGGTGATGAGTGACTTGTCTAGGTCATTTAATCTCAAGTTACAGCCCATGGAGGAGAAAGGGAGAGGACCGAGTAGCAAAGGAAGCCACTGACTTGAGGTGCCATAGCGGCCCAACGAGGTAATGGCCACACGAGAGTGTCCCACCTCACTCAGTACGAGGTGGAGCCGGGGAGGCTTTGGGAGAGCACAGCACGGTGACTGAAATGCTCCCGTCATTCCAGTGCTGTGTGGGGGTGGCCCCCAGACAGGCTGGGTGGGGACCAACTGACAGCAGAGGTCTTTGGGTGGTGGCTGCACCGTGGGCTGACGGTCTTAGGAAATCTGTCTCACACTAGCGTTTCGTGTGCTGACTGCTCCCTGTGCTAAGGGCTGAAGTGAATGAATTAACACTGCTGTAAAGTAGGGCAGCGTTTCGGATCGGCTCTAATATCTGATGTTCTCTCTCACTCGCTCTCTTTTCCTTTCCTTTCCTTTCCTTTTCCTCTCTGTGCTGGGATGGAACCCAGGGCTGCAGGCCTGCTAGCGAAGCACTCTACCACTGAGCTACCTGCCCAGCAGTCTCTGTGTGTGCTTTTGTCTGTATTTGTATTTATCCCTCTCTCGGGAGAAGATGATGATCTATTTAGATGATATGTGTAATCTGGTAATGGATAAAGATATGGCCGCACAGAGTAAGGTCATGTCCATGTACAATGTGCTAAGTGTCCCATTCCACCAAGGCTTCAGTGGCTCAGGAGAGGTGTCTGGGCTTTTGGCTGGTGGCAGAAATGCTTCTCACAGAGACCTGTATACCTCTTATGTCTGTCTCTTATGTCTGTCCCTTACCCAGTGCACAATGTCCAGGGTTTGGGAATATCTGGGGTGACAAACCATTTGAAAAATGAAAGAACCAGAAGGAAAATGACGAGTCATTTTTAAAAAGTATGTAGTCAAACTTACCACAAACCATGGCTAGTTCTGTTCCCCAATTGGCTTGTGCTTTTTAAGGGATGTGGATGTGAGAGCCCTTTGGGAGCGCTGCGTCAATAATCATGAGACTATTAATAATCATGAGAGCATTAGGAATGTTGAGCAGAATCTATTCTGTTTACTTGCATGTCAGAGAATTTGTAGAAATTGATAAACCAAAATATGCCATTTCCCATCATGCATGAAACTGCCTATAGAGAGATTTGTGTCATAACCGAGTTGTGTGAGAAGGTTCTCTTTGCCCAGCGAAGCACTGGCTATGTTAAGGTCCGACTTAAAAGTGCTTTGGAAGCCATGTGCCTAGTTTTGCAAAATAAAAACGGAATTAAGAAAAGAGGAGGAAAAACAAAAGAAATAGTAAAGCTACAATAGGAGCTGGACACATATTTGCAAAAGAAAAAAGATTAAAAGTGTAATTTACTAAAATACTACCTAGTAGCCTTGGGCAAAGAAATAATAAGTTGCACTGATCAACCTTCCATTGCTAGAACTCCTGACATCTGTAGTTTAAAAGAGGAAGGATGTATGTGGGCTCCAAGGTCACAGAGTTCCAGCCCCTGTTCAGCCGACAGAAGTCAGTTTATGGCCAAGGGGAGCTGCCTGCCCGATGGCACCGAGGAGGCAGAGTGAGCAGGGAAAGAGAGCTTGAAAAGGCCAGAGCCTGGTATAATTCCCAAAGCGTATGCCCATGACCCAGCAGGCACTGAGCTTTAGAAATCTCCTAGTCAAACTGACAATCAAGATTAGTAAGTTATATTAATTTTCTTCTTGATAAATTGCTGAAGTCTTTCCCAATGACATCTTTATTAAATAACATTATTCTTACCAAATAATATACATTCATTAAAAAGCTGGGCTGTGCCAAAACGCTTCTAAGGAAAGGTGCACCCAGGGCCAACCCTCTTGAACTCACAGAAAACCAGTCTCAGGAATTCTGGTTGTTTCTTCTAGTATTTACAGCTCATTGTTCTATAGTATACTGCTAAATCTTTAATACAGTAGGGGGTTTGCATTTTGCTTGTTAAATAAGAATATGATCACATGGTCCAAAATGCAAGAGATAATGAGGAGATGGGGGGGGGGAAGGATCCACCCCCGTGCTTCAGCTTTGCGTAGACACTGCTAATTCCCACTCCAGTCACTTCTAAAGTAGCATCATACAGTTTCCACCCTTGGTATCTGGCTTGTGCTACCAGGGGCACATATCACAGGGCCTTGCGTTCTCTTTCTTCCCAGGCAGTGTCTCACTTTTTCACCCTGGGCCTTTGTCTTCCTCCCAGTCTTCTGTACTGACCTCCCTTCTACCCACTGGACCTGGTGTTTCTGAGCATGGAGTTTCTCCATTAAGCTTGCTTTAGTCTGCTTTCGGCTGCTGTAACAGAATAGCTGAGGCTGGGTAACGCTGAAAGGAAAAGGGGTTATTTAGGCTCTTCCTTCTTGGAGTCCAAGACCATGACAGGAGCATGTGCTCAGCTTATGGTGTGGGACTTGTGCTGCTTCACTGCATTGAGGCAGAAAGCAGAAGGGCAAGTCGGCTTGTGCAGAAGAGACAGCCGTGCTCACTGTAATAGAGCCTCCCTTCCTGGTGAGGGCTGCCATCCCTGGAGAGTAGGAACCGTCCCAGGAGGAAGTCACTGATCTCTCCCAACAATCCAGTCCCACTGTCTCTACTGTCCTCCTGTGACAATGGCAATCAAATTCCAACTTGGAGAGGGGCACATTCACCCTGTAGCAGTTTCTCTGGTGTTCACCTGGGCACTGCCAAGTAGGCTCTGGGTACCATCCTGTCTACAACCCTGTCCTTCATCTGCCCATGAGGGGTGCTGGCCACACAAGGGGAGTCTTTAGGGATCACCCTCACTGTCTCCTCAAGTCAAACCACTTCTGCTTCTGGCTGCCAGGCGACTGACTGCCAGTTTCACCAAAAGGGGAGTTTAAGTTTCTGTTTCTTGTTCTTGTTTTGTTTGTTTTGATTTAGGGTGAGTTAAAGGGGGAAAATGAGAAAGGAAAAAGTTGAGTCCCTGTGGTTGGAGTTTTGTTTTGCTTCTATACAGAAAAAGGAGGTTTAATAATAACCAGGTCTCTGAAGCAGCCTGACTTTTCTGGCTGTTTGCTCCCAGGGAGATCCAGGATCTTAATGCTACATATAGACCCAGGTCAGAAATTCATCCTTCCGCACACCTCTGCCTCAGCCACAAGCAGTGATGGGGGGAAAGAAATACTTTGCTCTTTGGGGAAGAATATTTTGGGGTGGGGGTTGTGGTCTCAGGGTAGCTGGTACTCATTCTCATTCTTTCTCTCCCTCCCTCAGCAGCGAGCACAGGAACTGTCCCCCCAGACTGCTGAGGTCTGGGTAGCTGCCGGTCTCCTGTCACTAACCTCCACTTCCTTTTCGATTCACAATGCACCATTTTTCCCTCTTTCCTTCGCCCACTTACTGTTCCTGCTGGTTCTTGCCCCAGATGCCGCACCATCTCCTGCGCCATCTTCCTTTGCTGAGGAGGTGACCGCTGTGAATACCATTCTGTCTGAATCATCCCTGCTTCTCCCAGAGCCTAGGGCTGTCTTGTGACCATGGTGATGATCGCCAAGTCCTTGTTGGAAGGATGAAGGACAGAACATGGCAGTACTCGTAGCAGATCACCAGCCAGTGGGCATTTGACTCAGCACAGAGCAAGCACCAACTGTCAGTTGTCACCCTAGAACTTCAGATTCCTTTTTTTGCTAACTCCACTGATCCAATCAAGTTCTCCAGGCAGGATAGAGCATGCCTCGCCTTCATTCACATTATTGAGAGTTTTCTCAAGAATTAAAAGGAAATCAAAAACATCTGCAGGGAAGGCAGAGGCAGGGGGACTCTAGAAAGCTCTGTCTTCTGTGGGCATGTTCTGAGGTGTTACACGACAGGGTACTCTCCAGAAGAAAGTGAAAGATATTCCCAACCAGGTTGACAGGTCCAGTTGCTACTGTGTTACCCCACCAGGATCATAGAACTTCACTCAAGGCCCATGCAGGGGTTAAAACAGTTCTTTTGAAATTTATTCAGGTGAGTTTGGCTGGTTACAAGAATCAGAGCAGGGCCGGGGATTTAGCTCAGTGGCACAAGCGCCTGCCTGGCAAGCGCCAGGTCATGAGTTCCATCCCTGATACAGAAAAACGAAACAAACAAACCAAAAGAATCAGCAATACGAAAGCCACATCATTTTATGGAAACCGAAACTTCAAATAAAGAAAGGAATGCAAACCTACTTTCTAGCTTCAGGCAATAAAGATCAAACAAAATCTGCCATGTAGAAAATTCCTGTTACACAAATATTTGTAAATGGTATTCCAGAAGTAAACTTGAGGAAAATGAATTCACTAGGTGAACGGCTCTCGGGGAATAAGGAATGATTACAAAGTTTATGTGGATCTTTTCCTTTAAAAGCCAGAGATCCTCCAATACAGTCTCCTGTATGTCCATGTGGGACTCCACATGGGCTTTGCATGTCTCTGTCTTCATCTCTTCTTCTATGACACAAGACATACTGGATTAGGACCCCACTCTCACGACCTCATTTTAACTTAATTACATTTTTAAAGGCTTTCTTTCCAAATATAGTCACACCGAGGGACTGGAGGTCAGCGCTTCAACCTGTGAATTTGGGGAGCACACACCTTAACACACATCAGACCCGAGAAAGTCTCTCCCATCTTAGCCGCAGGGTGTGAGTGGCACAGTGTTTCCCCTCTGGTCAGGTTCCTAAATGACATTTTTTTTGTTTGTTTTTTGTTTTGGTTTGTTTTGTTCTTTTTGGCCTTAGGGAGAACCAACGCAGATGTAATGACCGCACTGTCCCAGGGCTACCGGATGCCCCGCATGGAGAACTGCCCAGATGAGCTCTATGACATCATGAAAATGTGCTGGAAAGAGAAAGCGGAGGAGAGGCCAACATTTGATTACCTACAGAGCGTCCTGGACGACTTCTACACCGCCACGGAGGGCCAGTACCAGCAGCAGCCCTAGCCTGCACAGACTCGTCCTTCCTCCAGAGACGGTTGCCCTGCAGAGGAAAAGAGCAACCATCCCTGGTGCACCCGTTACCTCATGCGCTGCGACACCCAGCACGTCCGGTTCCTGAAAGTAGAGGAAGAACAACCTGGCACAGGAAAGTCCTCTGTTCTTCTAGACTTAGTCCACTGGAATGAGCCTGGATTGCACCTCATCTGATCATCTTGCTTTGTGTAACCAACATCAGATGCGGCCTCTGAAGAAGAAAACACACCTTCTCTCCAGCCGTGCTCTCCCTGGCTAGTGTTCACAACTGGATGTGTGACTCAAAGGTTCAGAGTCTGTCACATCAAATCTACCATAACAGTGGAAGCGGACTCATTTATAAAGCAAAAAATAACCAGATGCGTAGCACGACACTGCATTTTCTCTGTGCTTTGACTTACTTTGAAAAATTACTAACCCAACCTGTTAGATTTTACAGGCGAGATCAGCATCTTCAAATTGCCTTTCCCAGATTTCGACGTTTCTGTTTCCAGGTGATGGTTCCCACACTCACGGGCCAAGGCCCTTGGGCACCCTCCTGGGGCACACACAGCTGGACCCACGCTGCTTGTGGCACTCAGGGCGGGTGGGTCCCCGAAGGGGAGCCCGACCGAGAGGGTGCGAGACCGGCCCTCCCCTCCCAGGGGCTGCTCTGCCTCCCCTTTTTAATTCCTAGATGTCGACTTTTTTTTGGACAGTGTCATGTGGAAGAACAAGAAGATTCTGACCTCTGCTGAGCCTCACGGCCTTTTTCTAAAGCGAGCACTCCCTTTCGCTTCCGGTGCTGTGAGCACTGTCTTAAGGATCAGATATTAATTTTAGCTACACTCTAGAAAGTAAAAATGCCATATTTGGGGCTATTTTTGTGATTCAACAATCATTTCTAAATTGTATGAGATTTGTGTGAGACTATTTATACCCAAGGTTATTAACAAAATAAAGTCAGGCCTTGAGCGGCCGAGCTGAGAGCTGAGGTTCCCTTGGCTGGTGTGTGTGCTGCGAAGTGTGACTGGAACTGCTGTCTCCTTCACTCTTGCTGTTGTGCCTAATAATTTTATTTTTTATTTTATTTTAATACATGTGGCCCAATAACAACCCCAGATTTTTTCTTATGTTTAACATTTCCAACTATTGGCAATGTGGGGAAAGTACCAGTGTGGGAAAAGAATGAGAAGCAATTCCATTTAGCTAGATGGTGTAAACCTGTGAAGTGCTACCTCCAGCCTTGGAGTGTTTCAGACTGGAGAGCCGAGGGAAGGTGGCTTGGATTCCTGAACATCCTTCGGGGGGCCAGATAGGACATTTTTGTTTGTGAGGCAATGTCTTGCTATGTAACCTCGAACTCACTATGTAGCCCAGGCTGGCCTTGAACTCATGGTGATTCTCCTGCCTCGGCCTCCCGAGTGCTGGGATTACAGGTGTGCACCATCCTGCCTAGCTAGATAGGATTTATTTTTGAAAAAAACTTTGTAGGCACTATCAAAATTTTATTTTTTATGTTTTGTTTAGGTTTCAGTTGCCTAAAAGAAAGGATCAAATAATCGACCTAAATTTAATCTCTCATTTTCCTGTGTGATTGTTTAAATGTCTTTTCTGAAGTATTCTGAAATTCTCAATTCACAATTACCATATTCACAAACATAGAATATAATCATATAATGTCTACATAATTCATAGTGGTAAATCTCCTACCTACACCTCCCCGTTCACATTTCATTTGAGAACCCCGCATGTTCCAGGGAGAGGAAGTTTTTAAGAATCCTTAAGACAAAAAGAATTCTGTAGGGAACTACAATTCTGTTCTCTCAGATTTCGCTTCTCTTCTTTCCTGGTGTTGCTCTCACTCAGCTCCCTTATTCCGCATGCCGTTTGATTTTCCCCCTTAGTCAAACGCTCGATCCTTCATCCACGCATCTCCTTCCTCAGCAGCCATCAGAAAAGTCGGAAAAGCCTAAGTCCTCCTCTAGGAGGAGCGCCACCCAGGAGGGCACACAGCCCCCTGTCCCACGGCACACACGCATTTAGTGCAGGAGGGGCTGTCTCGTTCCCCAGTGGGTAGATGAAGAGCCCTGAAACAATTATACACTTATGTCCAGTGCTGCTTGTGGTGACCGCTGTCACTTTATCCTCCCCTTATTCTCCTAAATGACATCCAGGGGCCTTAGCTGCTATCAAATTCTCAGTGCTGCAACACCAGTGTTTGATGTGTTTAACTGAATCAAGTGAGATGCTCCCCAGCTCTTCTCATGTCAGCCGCCAGGTTCCGCAGCCAGTTCACGAGCCTCCCCTGCCTTAGCAGCTAAAAGCACTTCTCAGCTGAGGTCACAGCTCCCACCCTCCCTCTCGGTGTCTGCCTGTGCTTCTGCTTTCTGCCTGGTACAAGGGGGTGTCCACCTTTTAATGCATGAAGTTTTCAGATCAAGTTAAACTGAGCCTTGCAGTTCCTGCTGATGGGAGTGATGATGATAAACAATGACTCACCATTTGCCGAGGGTTCTCTTTTGTGCTTTGGCACTTTATAAAAATTAGTCCTGATTCACACAACCACCCTGACAGATCTGGAAAATGCTTTCAGTATATCATCACTGAAAGGGGAGGTGCATTTAAAGTTATAAAAAGAATAGATTGTCTCTGATTCCTGTTGTTTCTTTGTGACAGAAAACTCATGGAACACCCTCGTGGTAGCTGGGTGCTCTGTCTGGTAAAGGGAATTATTTACAAAATGCTTTTATCAGAGTTCACGTAGACATGACAAGAAGTCTCCAGACATAATTTTTTTTTTTTTGTATTTGAGGACAAAAAGTTGTATGAACCAAGCTTATCACTCACACTTTTCAAGAAAATTTGTAGGGACTACACTTTTGAATAAAAAGTTTTCAGAACATTTCTGCTCTATTTCATTAAGATGTATTAAAATGGATACACACTTATATCAAAAGGTTCTAACTTGATGCGTGTGTAAGAAGAAAGCCTTCCAATTTAATTTCCTGCGTTCTTATGAGCCTGTTAAATACCTCAGGTAAGAGTGCCAAAAATGTCAGAAGAATGCCAAGATGTCCACACTATGATCTTAAATATTTACCTTAAAATATGGAAATGAATAAGGATAATCACTGTGACTTTATCTCTAGGTCATTGGAAAGACATTGGAAATAATCTGAATTGGCTAATGTGCAATCTGAACTCAGAGCTGCTAACATCAAAAGTGGCCCCATCCACAGTAGATGTTGTGTCACAAACCAAGAAAACTATCTGTAATTTTTTTTAATTATTATTAGCCTAACACTGAGTATGGATGATAGGTCCTTAATTCCTTATCTGCTTCCTAAGAGTTGCTGTTTTAAATTTCAGTTTTTAAAAAGATTAATGGAATGAATATGTTGAATATTTAGTAATAAAATCCCAGTGAGCACAAAGAAGTAACTTAAACAAGTTACATCAAGTAAAACATTTCTGCAGAAAAATACCTGAATATTCATACATAAGTGAGATGAATGTAGTCTATTTTTAGACTCAGATCAGTTTTTGCCACCAAATAAGTTCTTTAAAAGTCTTTGGTTTTCCTAGTCTTTTGGATTTCCAATTGTGGGAAGGGCACATAGCTCTGTAGCCTGATGTCTTGAAGGATACATAAGAACTTCCAGTAGCAGTGTTGTGTTGGGTTCGAGCAGAGCACCTCCAGGTGATGATCGCTCAAAACACCCTGGGCAGTATGCAAGATACAAAAAGAAAAGATACAAAATATTTACACTTCCCTTTGAAACGACAGTCAATTATTAATATAACCTCTGCAGATACTGTATCAGGAGGGACTGATGAACAAGAGCTCAAATGCAGGGGAGGCTGGCAGTTTTAGTCACTCACAAATTACCTCTGGGACTCAAGAGAATTAAGCAGTGCAGTCCTGGGTCTCTTCGGAGTTTGAAAAGGTCACAGACAAAAGGAGACACTCATCACATGGACATTAGTCTACACAGAAGTGAAGCACACTTTGGAACAACTGATGGTGGATCCCAATCTTAACTGCTCTGGGCCACTCACTTTGGTGTGGGCAGCAGGGTGACCTGGAAGGACAGGGATCCAGCAAGAGCAATAGCTCAGATGTTTCTTTATTTGATGACAGGGAATGAAATCTTTTTAAAATATCTGCCCTGTCAAAGAATCATGCTTTGAATCCTCTGTAAAACTTTTTTTCAATGCCCTTAACTTTTTATTGGGTTCTCTTTGAGTTAATTGCAGTCATTCAGTACATGCTTGATGGAGCATTTTGCTGTCACATAGGAACCTCAGGTGTGTGAGGGACTGTCTTGGAGAATTTCCACGTTATTGAAACAAAATACGTAACAGCCAAAGTAAAAAGGAAGAAACGTGCATTTAGCTCCCAGTTTCTGGGGTCCCAGTGGATAGCTGGCTGATTCCAAGGCAGGTGGCATGGCAAAGCAGCTTCACAGAGGAGAAACCGTTCATGGCAGGCAGAAGGCAGCAAAGTAACTAGGGACAAGCAGCCCTCCGACTGTCCCTGACCGTCTCTCCAGGTTCCATGCCCTTAGGGCAGGTAACGCTCACACCCGGGGTAGGCCTTCCCCTCACCCAACCCAGAACTTTGCCAAACCAATCGGTGGACTAAGTTAGTAATCACACACCACAGAGCCAGCCACCTCTGAAAACCCCACCTATGCCACGAGAGGCTTTGTGGGGGCTTCTAGACAGATAGACACATGCCATAATAGAGACATGAGCACTGAGCCTTAAGTTGCTTGTGTGATAGCAACAGGTACAACAGTGACCAAAAGTAGAGCCAGGAATCTGTTCTAAATGAGAAAACACAGGGACAGAGTATGAGGAAGGTCATTCTGAGGGGATCACAGAGCTGGTCAGAAGGACGAGGAGAGATAAAGGAAAAAGCTTTCTAAAATAAGCAACCTTCGAGTCTGGCCTGCAACGTCAGATGGAGCACTTCAGGGAGAAGCTTCAGAGAAGGCTGCAGCAGGAGAAAAGCAGGGAGGGGACACGGATGCACCAGAGGGCGAGGCACCCACGCTGGGACTGAGCTTCTGGCCTCAGGGTTCCCCAAAAGGCTCATCAGAAGAGACCCCTGGGCCCACCCTACATCATGGGACCCAAAAGAAGCGGCCAATACTGCTGGTCCCAAACCACCCTGTGGGACTCAGGAGATGACAAGGTGCTTAAGGAGCGAAACCAGATGAACCAGAATGAGGCCACATCCCAGGGAAACTCAGGCTCCCGGATGAGGAGCGACTCGGTGCAGGGGGAGCAAGGAGTGCAGCACGGGCCCCAGCGCCCCAGTACCTGGTTACTAGGCCACCCCTGCTTTGCTCAGCTACCAGGTGGGGATGATAACTGTGCTTATCTCATGGGATTCTTATGAGGCATAGATGCAGGAGTATTTTATTATAAACTGGGTCCAAGGCTAAGTCAATATACTTGTGAAATGAAAATGTTTGTTCAATCAAGATATTAGATGTGATGTCAAAAAAACATATTATGAAGTCCAGTCAGAAAATGGTATGAGGGACAGACAGACAGGAAAACTAACCAATGAGCATGTCCTCATGGAGGAAAAACAAGAACCCAAACTACACTTGGGTCTGCTATGGAAAACACCGTAGTAGCAGACGCTCTCAACCTGCCGAGATGGAGTTACTCTAGATTTAGGGTAAACCAGCCTGGAGTACATAGCAAGACCCTGTGTCAAAAAAACAAACAAACAAACAAAAAAACCTTTTTTTTAATTAAAAAAATAGACTTAGGGTAAGATGCTGAAATCTGCTTGTTTTCTTAACCATTACCCCCTCCTATGCAGTGATACCTCAGTTCACAAATGTTTCTGTTCATGAGCGATTCAGTTTGGAAGCAGAATCATTTGGCAAAATTTTGCTTCCCGTTGTTGAACTCTTCATTGGTTACAAACACAACTACCACCATCTTCCCTGCACCTTGCTTGAACATGAATGCAGTCATCTTCCCCAGAATCATGGAACGAAATAAGTTCCTAAACTGAGGTACCATTGTAATTTTGCCTTAACTATTCAAGTCATTACTTTGAAAAAATTCAAATAAGGACTCGGATTTTGGAGTTTACTGGCATCATGGATTGAGTCGTGTACTCCCAAAGTGATATGTTGACATCCTAACCTTCAGGACCTCAGAATGTGACCTTACTTGGAAAGAGGGTTGTTGGTTTGGTAATCAGTTAAGTGAGGGTCATCCTGTAGTAGAGGAGGCCTCCTAATCCAATACAGCCAATGTCTGTAAGAAGAGCACCACACAGAGACGCACAAGGAGGGAAGGCACTTGATGACACCAAGGGAGAAGATAGCCATCCACAAGCCACTGAGAGAGACCTGGAATCCCACACCTGACACCTTGATCTAAGACTTCTTGTTTCTAGAACTGTGAGACAATGAATTTCTGCTATGTAAGCCAACCAGTGTGTGGTACTGTGTTACAGCACTCTTAGAAAATTAGGGCAGCACCCTAGTAGACATTGTAGGAGTGGTCAATAAAGAAACCTGGGGGAATCTGCCATCAGCAGGGAGAGGGAAGCTGGGTGCTATGGTTAGAAGCAACCCACAAAGGCTTCTGTGTGAGGGGCTCGCTCCCCTACCTATGGTGCTACTGGGAAGCGGAGGACCCTGTAGGGGGTGGAGCCCAGTAAAAGAGAATCAGGTCACTGGGGGTGTATCCCTGAGGGAGATACTGGAACCACAGCCCCGCACCCCTCCTTTCCTGGCCAATTTAAAGTAAAGAAGCCTCTTCTGCCATGCTCTCCTGCCACAAAATACTGCACCACCCAGACCCCAAACAACACGACACGTGACCGTGGTGGGAGGTGTCTTTAAACCCTTGTTGGGTAGTTTACTTATGAAGGGTGAGCTCCTGAGGGACTTGTGTGTCTCTAAGAATCAGGTGGCAGGTTCTGGGATCGACAAGCAGTCCCCTGCACCACCCGCAGCAAGGCCCCAGATGTCACACCAGAGCAGAGACATAAAAGCCTGTTAAGGCACAGTGTCGAAAGCAAGAATAAGGCAGAGTAGGATTCAAGCAGCACATCAGGGGCGAGGTTGCCTTGGAATGAAGGTGCTTGAGTTCCTTGGTTATCCCCAGAACCTAGCAGAACTCCTGCAACACCAGGTCTTTCTGTAAAGTGGTGGAAGAAGGAGGTGACAAGGATGTCCCCTGTGGAGGTGGCAGCCAAGGAAGAGAAGGAGGCCAAGACACCGGGGAGGGGTTGGTGGCCAGACGAAGGCTCTGTCTGTGCAACAGAGGCAGGACTGTAGGACCCAGGGTCACGGGCATTCGGAAGGGTAAGCGAGGGCTGCATGAAGCTTCCTTAAGGAAACTAAGAGGGAACTTACTACAGGCAGATTTCACCCCTGCAGTTAGACTCCAGCAGTTAGAAGCCAAAGGTAAAGAGAGAGAAATCAGACCCAGAAGGTGCCAAGCAACAACAATAACGTAAGAATTTACCAGGAAGAATCCACAGGCAAAACCGGGATGTAGCCAGGAAAATGAGAGACCAGGGCAACCAGCCCCCGCCCCACCCCATAAAATACAAAGGAGACAAAGCGCAGCCGCCTAAGGGCTATTACTTAACATAGAAAAGACACACAGGCGTTTCTCTTGTATAGTCTCACTTTAGCATCACGTACCACTCACTGCACCTGATACACACATGTCCCCTCGACTTAATGTCTAGCTTCAAGCTGCCCTTCTATGAGGTTCCCCTCCCAACGCTCATCTGTCACAAACGGGCAGGAGGAATCAAATGGCCAAAAGGACACAGACAAAGGTATCCAGGCTTTAGTCACAGGCAGCCAGAGAGCCAATCCAACTGTTCCAAGTTTCAGGTGCCCAACATGGGGCACAGGTGCCAGTCTTAACAAAAAGGAGCTGAGAACAAAACCACGGATATCCTGTTCTGTTGCCTTGACTCTTCTGGAATGTCTATCTTCTCCTTTCTTACCCTCTTCCAAACAAACCTTCTTCCTCCATTTTAAACTCTGCCTCTTTAATTTATTATCAGAGCCTAGAGTTTACGACCCCGATAGATGTGTGTTCCAGAGGGGTGGTGAATACATCCTACCCCGCCATGATGTTAGCCATCCCTGGAAGCCATGGAATCAAGCCATGAAGACAAAGCAGGCTTTAGAATGGCAGGGGTGAGTGTGAGGGACATGAGTGAGTTCAAATCCCACACCATGGTACACTGGAAGGATGCTCCGGAGCTCCGGCAGGTGCCTCCAACTTGGGCTGTCTGAGGCTGCCGGGAGGTTGCTCTCTGTGATTGTCAAATGTACAGTGACCATATGGACATAAGAAGCCATGATCTAACCACCTCCAAGGGGGGGCCTGCCTCACTTGAGGGATGCTTGGGGTATTCAGAATGTGAGCTAACACCAAGGACCCTGCTAAAAGTCATCACCCAGTGTGCTGGGGCTACCATAACAAAGCACCACAGACTGGGCATCCTGCACAACAGGTGCCACCAGTCTAAAGGCTGGAAGCCAAGACCAGGGTGCCAGCAGAGTGGTGACCTCCTGAGGTCTCTTTGGCTTGCCTCTTTTTGATTGGATTTGAAATGATGCCCAGAGGACTCCTGTGTTCAGAGGTGGGGTTTTTGGAAGGGGACTGGGTCCTGGGATATGAATTCATAGCTGAATAGCGGTTAGGAGCCGGTAGGAAGAGACCAGATCCAGGGTCAGAGCTGGAAGGGCTCATCTCCCTTGCTCCTGCTTTCTGGCTATCTCGATGTGAATAGCATTTCTCTGCCAAATCTTTCACCATCACCTCCTACTGTGGAGCCAGCCAGCTGTAGACTGAACTCTCTTCAGTGCTTTGAGCCAAAATAACCCTCTAGCCCTATAAGCTGTGGGTGTTGAGTATATTGTCCTAGTAACAAAAAAGTAATTAAAACCACTGTCTTTCCATGCTCTTCCCTCTCTGTTCCTGTTTGCATCCAAATTTTCTCTTCTTATAAACTCAGCATTCAAGCTGGACTAAGCCCCTTCTCCTGAGGTCATTTTAACTTAATTACCCCTGCCAGGACCCTGTATTGAAATGTAGTCACATGGCAAAGTACTGGGGGTTAAGACTTCAGTGTGTAGATCTGGGTCCTTCCAGCCCATAGCACCCAGTCTCTTTGGAAACAATTCAATCTAACATTGACTTTGCGCTGACAGCAGAGCAGTTATGCCAGTCTTCTTTCCCTGTACTCTTCGTTTCTCACCCGACCTTAACTGTGTCACCGCCTCAGGCCTCTTTTGCAGGCAGTAAGCTGGTCGGGGCAGTAAGGGGACGGGCGCCCTGAGCCGAGCTGGGCTGTACCTCCCTGGCTTTCCCAGGCCTTTGTTCCTCTCCAAGCCTGGGTTTCCTCCAGATCTACTCTGTCAAGTTTTCAAGCTGTCACCAGTTAACTAAGGAAAAGGAGGTGAAAGTGCCTCATGGTCTACAGCTGGCCACAGAAGTGGGAGGGCTGTCACCGAAGCCACTGGCGCAAAAGGCCTGTGCATTTAGCCAGAGGAAAACACAGCCTTTGGAGGCCTGCATGAGGGCCAGTATCACCGGTGGCCAGATAGGGACTTCAGATACAGATGGTTCCAGGGCAGGAAATTAAAAGCAGAAAGCATCAGAAGTGAAGGGCAGTGCTGCTTAGGACGTGCCCCGGGCAGCCTGTGCCCTGAGTCTGTCCTGCCCACCTGCTCAGGCAACAGGACACCCCCAGAGGCAGAAGCTCTGAGCCAGCGGCTCCTCTCTGGTTTGAAGGGTGGAGACACACCGTGCACGTGCATTTCAAGCCACCTTCTGAGCACACTCTTGCACCCAGGTGGTAACTATGTCAGAAGCAGTCCTCTTCTGCTGCGCCATTGTTCTGGGGCTATGTAGGTGTTCCTCAGTTTTTGTTTTTGTTTTTAGCATCAAGTTATTTTGGGAGAAAGAAGTCCTGTGGGTTCTTACCATAGTCCTCAGGGTGTTTTTTGGCTTTGTTTTGTAGGAGATGCCAGGGTTCAAATCCAGGTTCGTGCACATTCTAGGCAAGCGCTCTACCACTGAGCTATGCCTCCAGCCCAAAATTACGGTATTTGCTTGATGTCATCTGGAGAGGTTGAAGGGAGGGTAGGCGAATGAAGAAACAGAGGCAGTGAGTTATATCATGTACAGGTACAAATGCTCTATGATGCATGTGATCATTATTGTGTATCTAAAATGTACCAGCATAATCTAATGCAAACTTTTTTTTTTTTTTTTTTTTTTGTCTTTTGAGACAGGGTCTCATTTTTCAGTGCAGGCTGATCTTGGGCTCACTTTGTAGCCCAGGCTGGTCTCGAATTTGCAACAATCCGTCTGCCTCAGCCTCCCAAGTGCTGTAAACATTTTTTTAAAAGAAAAAAAGTATTATCCTGAAAAAAATAAAAATTAAAAAAAATAATAAATCCACCTCCCTCTCCTAAAGAAGCTATAACTGGGACATATGGAATTGGAGTGCATTTATTCTCAGTCATAGGAACCATATAACCGTAAAACACCCAAATCTCTCCGACCCATGTATTTGGTCGATTATTATTTACCAATCATCTGGCACGGGGTGTTGGGCTATGCTGAGTGCTGACACTCACTGAGCTGTATTTCATTATAAAGAGCACCTAGACACACGCACCCTCGCCCACCTCACCCCTACCACTAATTCAATAGTGGCGGACACCATCACTTAGCTCCCTGAACAGCAGATGGCCAAAAATACCCAAACCACATTCCAGACAGCTGCTCGGGATGGAGAAGGGAAGAAGGAAAAAAGAATATGGGGAATAAATGTTTGGTTAAAACAACTCCAAAGAATTGGATCAGAAAAGAGTTTTTCTGTCTATTAATCAGTAATATCACAAAGAATCCTCTGAAACACATCCCAAGCCGATGGTCAGCAGTGGGCATAGTTTACCATCTGAACTCAAAATGCAGCCAAAGAAATTACACCAAGGTACATAAAATAACGGGTAGACTTCCCTGCTGTAAGAGAAAAGCAGTTTTTAAAAGATGACAGAAATCTGTTTCTGTGCCTTTGCTATTCCATCTCCCATCAGAGGCAGGAGTCTGGGGTCTAGTGTGCCCAGCGTGGGGTCAGCTCTGTGAGGAGCATTTGGCACAGCCCAGGAGGAGGAGTAAAGAGCGATCTGAGGGTGGGATGTGAATCCTCAGAGAAGGCTGCTGGGCCTGCCACTGTGCTACCCACTTGGAACAGCTCTTGAGAGGGTCAGGAGGCCAGTTCCACTCAAAGTATAGACTGTATTCCCCTCTGTCTGCTGAACTGAGTTGATTAAACCAGTAACACAGCGCGTCCCAAGAATAGCAGCGAGAGCGCATGCTGAGAAGGGCAGCGTCCAGGCTCTGAATCAGACAGACTGTTCGTGGGAAAGGTAGCAGGTCGCATTAGTCAGCTGGTTTTGTTTAGAATCTCAACTTGCTTAATTGCATAGTTGACAATGCATTTTCCTGTCTTTCCATGGGTTAACTTCATACCATTTACCCAGTTTTGTAAAATCCAATTATAAATCAAGAGCTTAAACAGGAATGATGTTATTATTGGACCCAACTCCACTTCCAGAAATCTTAAACATGCAAAACAGTGTAGACCTGCTTCAATAACTTTTAGGCTGAAATATTCTCACTGCATCACTATTCAAAACACTGAAACTCTGGCTTGCATTATAATTTAGCAGTAGAGTATTGACCTAGCACACACAAGATCCTCAGTTTGATCCCTAGCAAAAATCGTGCACACACGTGCACACACACACACACACACACAAATAGAAACTTTCTAAATAGTTGATTCACTCAATCATGATATATTTAAAGGCTGATATGCATCCAGAATTATGCAATGCACTGAGAATAATTAGGAGTCAATTTTAGTCTTTTTTCTTTTCTTTTCTTTTTTTTTTTTTGTGGTACTGGGGATCAAACTCACAACCTTGCACTTGCCAGGCAGGCGCTTATGCCACTGAGCTAAATCCCCGGCCCAATTTTAGTCAGTTATAAAGGAGAGGTTAACTGAACTATGAGGAACATTGAGATGCTATATATACAAAAAGGGGAGAAAATGTCTATGAGGTATTGTTAGGTAGAAATAATCAGCATATGCAATTATTGTCAAAGAATGAATTGATTTATTTTTAAAAGAATGAAAGAATGCAAAATAATAAAAGAAAAATAAAACATTTCAAGAGAACATATTGAAATCATAATAAATATTAAATTGTGCTTTTTCTTCTTGCTTTTGATTTTAATTTTTGGGTAGAACTTTAATAGTGAAAAAGAGACACACTTCTACAATACTAGTGCTAAATCCTATTTGAAGACTGAATAAAATCTATTAAAAAGTAAACAAGTTGCTAAAAAATAATCTGCAATGCCAAGGTTATGCCGAAGAGACACAGGTGTCAAAGCTGGACAAATAAATCAATGAAGTAGTGTTGGATTAAACCCAGCATGTAAAATAAATATCCATAAGTCTACAGTGCTATTCAATGGGTGATTCGGTAGGTAAGTAGAGAACAGAAAATGTTCCCATGCAGAAGAGGTCATGAGACAGAGGCCGCCTTTGCTGGTGAGGCCTAGCAGGAGGCAGCGAGCAGCCACTCTGCCAGTTGCCCCAGGACTCTGCGAGGACCTGGCACTGTGGTCCTCTTCCCGGGACCAGTGACTTCCTGCTAACCGTGGGAAACACTGGATTCCAAGAGAGGGGCGTCCACCAACAGACCAGACAGACCCCAGACTCTCCGGACCTGCAAGTCCACTCAAGTCTTAATTGTTCAGTAGCTCTAAAACCGTTCCATGAACTCTTCTCTGTAAGTTTATTGTGCATTTGTTTTAGTACCGTGAAACTACAGACTCGCCGTCCACCATCCTGTCCTCTGCCTTTACTCACCATCTCGCTTACAGAGTTAATTTCTAGGCCCAGCCACTCAGGAAGCTGAGGCAGAACTCTCTGAGCTCAGGATTTCAAGGCCACCTTGTGGACCACAACAAAAGTTATCTCACTTAATAAGTTTGTGTTTTTTTAACTGCAGATGTGTGTTCAAAAAGTTAAAACTTCATTAAGCCCCAAAATAGGGGGATTTTTTTTTATGAAGCATTGTAGACAGTATAAAACTTCAAAGGCAGGTAATAATCAAACCATAGTGGATATTCTAGTGAATCTTGTCATCTTAAATGCAGTTGCCTATACTGTCAGACTTGATACTATCAATCATAACAGCTTTGAATAAAATCTATCAATACAAAACAGCGATCCAACAAACCAGATTCGATTACAATCAGTCATGGTAAAACAGTGTAGGTTTTACAGAGCTTTAGATTAAGTTAATAGGAAATTAAGGATGATTACCATACTATATCCTGCTATTTTTGGGATTACTGTCTGTGCCCTCAAATCTAGTACAGGTAGAATGACTGGAACAGAATATAATACATCTAAGCAGAGTAGTGTGAGTAATGTGGGTTTTAAATCCTGGTGCACTATTAACAATATAGTGTATCAAGGCCATCTATGTTAGAGATTCTAGTTATCCTTCTCTGCCTCATTTCTGCTATGCTATTTTTCTGCCT